>JARJEC010004710.1:0-13706 GCA_030264575.1 Tachinus sp. AB-2021 | reverse complement strand
ATAATGATGCTCGATTATGTAATACTCTCAGTATTTCAAAATGTCAGTAGTACTGACCATGTAAGAGGCTTTTAAAGTACACAAAAATGTGTTAAATCCAGCTCACAATACTGCTTTAATCTTTAATAATATCTTCGTCATTGATCATTCATGTGAAACAAAGCGGACTACACATCCAGGTGTCTTGATTACCGCTTTCTGAAGAAAAAAAAACTCTTCAAAAGAGTTCTGTAGTGTTTTGAGATGTTTTGATAACTCTTTTGTACTTCTTATGATAAACTTCTTGCAGATTGCGCTTCAAGCAGTTGTTTTAACATAAAACATTTGCAAAAATTCTGTATAGTAGAGCAGTACTTCATGTTCGAATTCCATTTCGTGCATGTCGAGTAAGAAACAATAAATTATTGTGACATTTTGGACGTCTATTTTTACCAATGCTGCAAAACCAGAAGTGTTTTCGTGCATCGCTGTTCCATATATACGTTTCATGATATATGTAACGTACAAACACCAAGAGAAAGTTACACTCTGATGAACTAATACCTTTTAAATTAAATTCCGCATTTATGATGTTGTATCACAAAACATGATAGTTGGCGTTCCGCAGAAGCTTCAAAATCACGAATAATCAATTAACAAATGTTATGTTGACTTTCAACAATCGTCAACTTTTTAGGAAATCTGTTGACAGCTAGTGCTTTTCAAGCTTCTCCGCAACGCCAACGTGCACATTTCATGATACAGCTGTATAAATGCGGTATTTAATTTAAAACTTATGACTTTCTAAAAAAATAAATGGAATACACTGCTATATGCAGAATTTTAGAATTTTACTAAATCAAAATACGAAATACAGGGTATTTAAAATAACAATGATGAACATTGTTACTCTAAACAGGTAAAATATATTTGCAAACTGATAATATCAAAAAATAGCTAATTTCTTACCATTTAAGAATTTATATAGTTTGTTGGGTCTAAAATTTAAAATAACAAAGTTATTTTTTTAGGAAATACCAGTATAATACGTAATATTAAGAAGAATATTAATTAATATTAAGAAGATATAAGTAAAAATGTTTTATACTGACATTTCTGTTGATTCGAGTACAAAACTGGTTTGCGCAGTAATATTGTCCAAATAATCAATGATCCCTAGATTAAGAAGCCCTGCGCTATGAAGTTGTGCCTCAATCAAAGTTGCCGCGCTGTAAATTATAACTTACCGCATTCGAATGTATATAATTGGTTCAACTAATTAATCTATTGGCAGATAGGTTTGTTGTTGTACCTTATGTAACTTTATTACACAAAACAAATATGTTTGTACTTGATTTATGTGAGAATGACTCCAACAAATTAATTGCATTGTTTGCGTTTAACATTATTTTTAAAAGTTATGATGAATTGTATGTAGGTTTGGTTTACACTGTAATTATACTATAATAATCACTATGTAAATGACAAAATTTCAATACAATTCAACAGAAGCTGTATTTGAATAAAATAAGTATTAAGTAAGTTAGGATACCTCAAAATGTCCGTAATAAAATTACTATTTTCTGTTACCCCTAGTTCATAGGTCTTTCCCACCGGGATAACAATTACCACATCATTGACATTAGGACGATATAGAAAAACAATCAAAATAAGTACATATCATAAAAGACGCTAATTCGATCGTTTTTTAGAATGTAATGTATGTACATTATATAAAAACTACCCAAATTTGCAAGATTAGCATTTCATGTATGTTTGTTTATTTTTAATAAACAAATAATATACTTAAAGGGTGTAAAATTAATATAGAATAAAAGTTTGTAAGATATTATATAATATACTTTTTGGTTGTCCGTGTATGTACGCATTTCTTGTAAATGTTGAACAGAAATATAAGCCATAAATAATTAAAGATTGGGTGTGTTACAATCGAACCCAACATTCCATTAATTCGCCCAACTGTTTATTGAACCGCAAATATTTAAAGAAACACGAATTGTAAATTCTACCACAACAGAACACTTACCGAGAAATATATAAATTAACTGTAAATTAAGATGATTATACAAATATCATCAAGTAAGTCTATTTAATTTAAAAAAATAAACAAATTAATTAATTGTTCTATTCGATTATATTTATGAAAGTAATTTAACCCGTCCCATGTGATATATGCCTGCAACATAATTCCACCTTCCATCGGGTGCACTAGAATGCCTTCGGCAGGTGTAACTACCTGAAGAATCAAGCAGTAGTCTACCAAAAGAACTCGAGGACAGAACAAGTGCGTTCGTTCGCGCTCTTACATATAACACGCGATTTGTGATTTTGGGTGTAGTTTATTTTGGATTTATGGTGTTATTTCTAACTCACTGGTGAGTTTAATTGTGTATTAAGATAAATAAAATGAAATGAATATAAATGTAATAGATTTGATTGTATATACCGATGAGCATTTACTGTTGCGATATTTTCTCAAGTCTATCTGTAGGAAGAAATGCCGATTCCATGCTGACCGTTTCAGTGTAGTACGAGATGTTATTTAATTTATTAATCTCATACATTTTGGATAAATCAATTATAATTATAACGTCCTAGATACGTCCCAGATACAGGACAGGATATTTGCTACAAGTTTAGTGACCGCATGTCAGTAGACTAGTTTTATTTTTGTGATCTAGTAATTTTAACATTTCTAAAATTGTAAATAGAAAATGTATTACTAAGTTACTTTCTTAATAATATTTATGTTAATCTATAATTAACACACGTCTATAACTGTATTTTTGTAGCATTCTCCCATAAATTAGTGTTACATTATTTGCAATTGTATTTTATAATAATAAATATGTAAATAGAAAATGTGACTAACACACCCATGCGATTTGAATAAGATCCATTGATGTCACGTTGATTTATTGATAAAATTTTAAAAAAACAACTTTTATAACATTTATGATATATATATATATATATATATATATATATATATATATATCAATATACATCATGCATTTCTAAATCATAAAATAACATGCATACTCAATACAATTTACAACAATAGCAATATACAATATTTGAAAATATAATAAGTAAGCCTTTTGTTTTTAAAACTGATTTATGCAGTTTTTATAATGATTTGTAACCCAATTTTCAAATATATGTAATAATTAATTAATTGAAGATACTTATAAATCATGTTATGCTTGAGAGATCACACTTAACTTACATAGAAATAAATACGGTATTTCTTATTGCACGAATAGTTTACTGCAATAATAATTGCACTGATTATGTTATATAAATGTTTTTATTATTGAATTCAATTGTGACATTAAGTGAAATCAATGCATTAGTAATAAAATAACCAGTGCGATCAGTATGCTGATTGTTGTTCTAAGAGTCCCTCTTTCAAATCTGGACAGTTCTGTCTATCCATATTTTAGTATACAATATCCCATATGTTGCGTGCACGTTAAACAAAAAAAATAATAATTTGTGTGACCAAATTCCCAAATGTAAGCGATTAGTCTCTAAAATATGATTGAAGTAGACCAAAAATAAAAAGAAATAAAAAAGAATTCATAATACATGTTAATTGATGGATATTTTTTGTACTATTGTACTTAATAATAACATTTAGAAGTTAGAAAGTAGTGCAAACGTAAAATATTAAAATAAAACAAAATATTAACATGTAAAATATTTACGGTGCATAGGGATATGGAAACCAGATGAGCCCACCATGTAAAAAACGCAAAATAACTCATTTAGGTGTAGAAGTTAAAGAAGTTATTTTAGATGTTTATAAAGCAGAAATCGTAGATAATAATATAATCACTGCAGAAACTAGTATTGCGACCCTGTCCCTAGAGTGATCGAGCTGTGCACGTAGACAACGTGTGTATTTGCTTATTTCGACTACAGGACGGTTTTGAATTTACTATAGTGCAGTAAATTTTTATAAAATTTCAACGATATACACATACAGGGTGGGGCTTAATTGGCGAATAAGCACCAGGAAACTTTGTAAATAGTTCCTTCCAAAAGAAAACAAAAACTCCAAAATACTAAGAAAATTCTTCGTTTGGTCTCACGAGGTCGTCAAAATGTTATTATGTTTGGCAACGTAGCAACATTTCCAATTGAATTAAAACTTATAATGTAGGCAACTTAATACACACATGAAATATTATTTTAAATAATTAACACAGCATCTAAGTCAAACTGACAGTTTAACATTTCTTGTGTTCATTGCATCACCTACGTTATAATTAAAATTTGATTAGAAATTTCGCTAGGTTACCAAGCGTAATTTTAATTTGATTAATTTTTCGAAAGTAATTTGCATATTTTTCTATATTTCTTATTATTAATTTTCATTAAACCTTGTAACTTTAATTATCCTAAAAAGAAAAGAAATTGGTACATAAAATCCGTAATACAAACAATTTGTATTGATAAAATTGAAACTTTGAGGATCTCGTGAGGCCAAACGAAGAATTTTTCAGCATTTTGGAAATAAGATTTTTGTTACACGATCTACAAACCTTGTGTTTGACCGCTAATTAATCACCACCATGTATAGTTTTTTTTATAAATTTTTGAAGTAAAACTTCTTTCTGTGTACGATTTTTTTTTCAAGGTTAAACAGCGTCATACGTTTCTATTTCAATTCCACTCATTGATTTTATAAGTTCTTAGTCGAAGTGAGTAGAACTGAGATAGAACAACATTAATATAAACAAAACAAATTTGACAAATTAATTAATAATATTAATTGTCAGTGTTAAATACCTCCATATCAATGTATAAAGATAGGTTTAATTCATTTACTTTGATGCACATTGATTAATTTATAAGAAGACCTCGTTGGAGTTTCGGGTTTGATTCACGCAATTAATAATTTTTTTATAAAAAACGTAACAAAAGTTTTACTTCTGCTGCGTGGTTCAAGCACACTTACAATTTTTTATATATAATTTATATAAAATCTATACAAATTAACAAAGAATTGATAATAAACTAATATTTTATATGATTAAAGTTATTTGTTTATTGTATGGTTATTGCGTATACGATTTTTACTATGCAAAAGAATTAAAATGCCAATTCATGCAAAAACAAGTTTTCTTTATTTTAATTATTAAATAAATAAGTTTTACAATTTAAAATAAATATTAATAACGTTGTCTGAATAATTTAAAACACAAATCTGACTTGGTACAGATTATTAATATGTAATTGCAAACCCAACAAACTACAGTTTATAAAATTATAGTGCACCATATTTCTATTTAACAAAAAAAGTTAATCAAATTATCTTCAAAATTTAGTAGGTAGTAGGAAGAAATATCGACTACGCCACTGGATTCTACGTACAAAAGTACCTATAAAATGTGTTTTAATAACTTACAAAATAAACCAATTAAAAATCTTAATAGAAAACTGATTTCCAAAAATTGCGTTTTTTTTTAAAACAAACCAGTAAACTAAACTCGCAAAATTACTCGATACTTATTACTTATTTGTTGTGTTGAGTTTTACCCAACTTGTCATTTTTTTAAATTATTTTAAAGTTGACGTACCTGTCGTTGACGGGAGTATACAAATAAATTTGATATCGTTTTTTATAAACATTTACAATTATTATTGAAGAGTCCAGAGTAGTGTTCAGAGAGTCGGTTGTACGACCAAGCCACCCATCACTGAAGTTCCGGCCCACCGACCCTACCCACTAACCAACCCACCGACTCACTTATCAATCCACTCACTGAGCAACCCACAGACTCACTCTTTTTAACAAGAAAAATGTTAAATATAAAAGTCACGTATTTTTTCCGTAAAATCCAAATCTGTAATAAAAAATAGGGGTTGCTATTTAAGATTTCATTTCATGTAATATCGTTAGAAAGATTTTTAAAAATTATTAACGACGTGATTTTTGTTTTTGCAATCTGATTTGTATTTTTCGAGATATTTGACCGTTCCGGTACTTTTGACTAAGCCTGTATAAATAAAGTTTCATAAAAACATAATACCATTCAGTATACTTGAAAGTTTATACGTATATATTGTATCCAATTATATGCAATTTGATTTTTTAAGTGTACTCATAAATTCTTGTCTCGTGCATACTTTTTAATTAATATTTTACTTGCACTCTTTGAATAATTAATTTATACCGCTTTATCAATACAATTCGTATAATGTAAAACATGTAAATTTTACTATTAATCTTAGTAGACTATAGCTCAATTTTATTTGTTTTATATTTGATACAAATAATCTTCAAAAAATTGTTAAATGTAATTTTCTTAAAAAAAATTAACAAATAATCATATTTCTGCTGAATTAGCTGGGCCTAATCTGTGATAAAATTATATTTAATTAAAATGAGGCATATCTTTGCTAGACACAATGAATGAGTATTGTACTCTTATACGCATTTACTTAACAAAATTTATAAACTTTTTAAAATTTTCTTTATAAGTATATTAAAATGCTATTTAGATTAAAATGTTTGCTAAAATTACATCCTTAAAAATAGATACTTTTTGTTTTCACATTCGTCATTCATATTAACAAAAATATTACTATGTTCAGCTAAACACACAGGTTTCAATCTTCTAAAAATTGGAATTTTCATATAATACAGAGGGGGCCAGAAAAATTTATACACTCTTTGTTAAACTGTATCGGGATATTCATATTGTCAATTAATTTGAATATATTATAGTATGGTATTTCGCTCAACAGATGCTGATACTTTTAATATGACATTAAGAAAACATTAGAACAATAATGGCTGTTGAAGTGTTAATTAGCAGTACAAGTATACGAACAATTCTAAAATTTGTTAAGTGAGACATTTACATCTCAAAGTTACTGTGAGTAGGCACTTCGGATTGGACAAAAAAATCTCTTTGACGACTTTTTACAAAGAGATTTCGCGGTATAAGCAGCAAACTCAATCTCGAGGTAACTGCGTTGACTGGTCATCATTTTGCAACGTGTCTGCTGTCCAACATTTTGAATATACCCATGAACTCAACTGAACTTAAGTGACTTGTATTTAAATTTAAAATAAACGCATTATAAATATTGAATGGTGGTAGCTTTTACTATGTGATAGTGCATATAGTAAATATATTTTGTTTATATCACCGTATGATAATGACAGGTAATTGGTCGCAACTAGTATTTAATACACAGTTTTCGTGATAAGATATATGAAAAGTTGTTCTATTTACATTACAAATAGATTATGTTCTTTAAAGTGTTTACATTTTGCTGGCACGGACTGTATAAGTAACTGTCCTTGGTAAAATCACCTAGTTTTATTGAGTGATAGAATGCATGTAATGAAGCAAGTCATAGAAATAAAATGTCACCAGTCAAGTCATTTAAACAATTAAATAATGCTAAAGTTTTTGATTTCAGCTTCGCATATGGTTTGATAAAATCAAATTTTGTCGAGGTGTTTAAAATTTGGTTTGGCAAATGTCGAAACGAGGTATTCTCAATATTTATCTAAATCAAAACATAAGCAAATCGTCAATTTACCGCACAGCCAACAAATTTCAAGAAAAGATACAATGTGCAAACTTGTATAGCTGAACCGCGTGTTTTGATTAGAAGAGGAAATACTGACCCAAGCAGCTAAACGCAAAATTAGGATCTCGCAAAAAGTGGCCTGCAAATTTAATTTTGGAAAAAGCTCCAAAATACACAGAGGTTCGAGATGTTGTCTCGCGTTGAGGCAAGTGCATTTCTTTAACAAGTTGATCGATGAAAAACGTTTTATTATGTCCAATTCCAAGATTCGACAAAACGTCTGATGTGATAAATAAATGTATAAAATAAAAATTTTAATAACTAAAATACAACCATACTTAGAAAAAAGTGGTCTGCAAATTTAATGTTAGAAACGCTCCAAAATACACAGAGGTTCAAGATGTTACCTCGCGTTGAAGCAATTGCATTTCGTTAACAAATTGATCGATGAAAAACGTTTTATTATGTCCAACTCCAAGATTAGATAAAACGTCTAATGTGATAAATGTATAAAATAAAAGCAAAATTTTTAGTAACTAAAATACAACCATACTCAAAGAAATTCCTATCTGTCGCAATAGACTCAAGGATTACTTCTTCAAGCCCATAATTTCTATAGTTATATAAAATAATATCATTAAAAATTAATTTCAGTTGTTAGATGTGCACGCACCATTTAGAGTTTCTTAACAGTAATTTATAATTGAAACTGTTATATTATACATGATACCGTTCGAATACTAAAATATGAAATGAAATATGAATTATATATAATTAGTCATATGAGTAACAATGAAAATGTGACATACACACACGCAATAGTAGGTGCGAATTAACGGTCCTACCATACGTGTTGTAAAAATCATGGTGCTACATACAAATGAATACTACAAAATTGATTTATTTTTCAAATTCTATAACTAATCATATTCACTATAAATAGTTATAGATCTTTTTTTAATTGACAACATACTTAAACATAATAATTATATTGTATTAAATAATAAAAAAATAATCGAACTAAATTAAAAGACATGGTTTTCAAACAAAAAAAACAAATAATCCCAATTATTTTGTGTCTGAATATACCCAACTAAATATTTTTTTTAAATCAATTCTTAGAAAATATTCCATATTATATGCCATATTAATCATTTTTGTGTTACTCTTGTGGTTGTGGTTTCTTCGATTATGACTATGGCATTCCAAGTAAGTGTGGTTAACGGATAATAACAAAATTCATCCTCAAATGTAAACTAAGTGACCTTTTATGCCATATCTATTGATTCTAGTTTTCCATAAATGATTACATATGTGTGAATATTAAAAATATAAAATGAGACATTAAATCTCAAATTACACTATCAAATACCTAATTATATTAATTTGAATTCAATAAATTACACAAATACTACAGTTACAGTTAGTTACACATTGTGAGCTTGGGAATCTGTTTGTTCTCCGTTCATTACAGGTTAAGGTTGTGATTTTTAAAACTTGCATGGTTTTTGTAAAATTTTCATTAAGTAGGCGCTCAGTGGTTTATGTAGGCAAATTGAGATATTCAATTATACTGTACTTATAGCACTTTTTCTAAATTTATCCATAAAACGAAGGCAACTTACAAATGATCATAATAGGATTAGTTTGTGAAATTTTCCACGTTATAAAACAACAGATTCACGCGGAAAATGGGCATGTAAAATAAAGTCTTACAGACAAGTTACATTTTTTTATAAAAATCTTTATAACATTTTCGCAACTTTCTGTAATATTTCTTAAAAATCTCAATTTTTTTCGCAATTTGCAACATTTTTCAGATATTTATTTCTTCCTAAAAATTTTATAGAACTAGTATTTAGATAAGTGATTAGAATAAAAGTTAGAATATCATATTAAGCACATACAAAATGCAAAATGAATTTGTCCATTTAAATGTGTACGCCCTTTGAGTAAGGAATATAACTATCAACATTATATTTGCGACCCTAAAAACATAATAGTACCAAATTTTGCATCCAACCGATTTCAAATTAATAGATATTTTCATAAATAAATTTTAACATTCAACACTAGACCCAGTATATAAAGTACAAGTAACATTTTACTAAAACATTAGAAAAGTTTACTATCTCCAATTACTCCGGAACAATTATTTACGGAATACTCTGTAAGGAGTACTTATTATATTCGTTAACTGTTTATTACTAATTAGTAAATATACTTCCCCCTACGAAAATTTGTAGGAAGCTTATTTATACTACTTTCTATTTCTTCAGCATGCAACCATAACGTTTTGTCATGGAATCGTCTTCCTTTCGCAAATTGCCACAAAAAATTTCGACTGTATAATAAGTAATTTTGCCAGGAACTTAGATATTAACTGCTATTAAAATATGTGTTTAAAGCACCAAAAAAAAATTCTTACAAACAGGAAATGCAATATTAGCAAGTATAAATGTCGTGGATACAATATGGACTGTTTATTTATTTACACCTTGTTTAAACGGTAAGCAATTCCTGCTCAAGATAAAATGTACATCGTTTGTTAATAATCTCTAAAGTTTGAAAGTTTAATTTAAAAAAAAAGAAATAAAATAACCGATTAGTTTACTGAAATTGTCCAATACTTTATATATAATAGATTTAATTTCGAAATATCACCGTATATAAATAGCGAACATTTCTGTTATTCTATTAGTTTACCAAATGTAGGTATTATACCAAAATTCAATTTATTGAGTTAGATATTTTATTATCCATTACTAGATTATACTTAGATTTTCAAAATCTATATTCCATTACTGTACGTCGATGGTTCTCTAAAAAAGTGAGTGAATAATCTTTACAAGTCGATTTGCCAAAGCTAACTAACAAAAAAGTGAAACCATTATAAAGTATTTGCGTTAAATTAAAAATTAAATACAAATTTTATTGCGTATATTTTCATCTAAAAAACATAAATATTTCAAGAAAATGTGCAAGTTCCGTTTACGAAGTGAATCAATTTTCAAAACAACCCATTAAGTAAAAACTATATCCTTTTCTCTAAAAATCTAAATCTTCTTAGAATAATAAATAATCTCTCTATGGTAGATAATGCTAATGAAATCTAAATTCCAACACTCCAAAATTGATTTGTTCCAATTTAATAAAACCTTATATCTACATCATCAAATAGATGGTACAAATTTTGCAGTACAAAATCAAATAACTTTGAAAATATTCTACAAGAAACTAGTTATTTATGCTACAACTACAAAAATGCTATATTTGGATGAATTCGAAGTACAATTTTTGTCCGTGTAGCATACATAATTTTTTATGCGATAAAGAATATTATATAAACCAAAGTATACTCAAAATAAAGTCAATAAAATATAAAAAAAAGTTTAACATATTTCATAAATAAAGGTACGTTTATGTTGGAGCAACGATAAGAGCAAATTGTAAAAACCTGCTTATATTAGAGATGGGCGTTCAGCTATTCTTGCCGATCGAGCAATTATAAGAACAAGAGCGACTATTCAAGAATACAGTGCAACTAACATAGCGTGGCCTATGGGAAATGTTTTCGCGCAATTAAAAGAAAAAAAACGCATAACACGAGAGTGGTCTAGAGTATGTCCAGAGGCAAAGCCAGTGCTGCTTTTGTCGAAAATACCTTCCATAGGAAGTTGTATTGTAGTTATCGTCAGATTTTTGCAATTCAATGTATTATTTGTTACATTACACGTTTATCGTCGCTCTTATCATTTATCAATTGCCGTTTAACTGTCGCAACACAATTTTAACAAACTATCCGTAATAAGCATAATAATTCAGGAGCTGGTGACAAAAAGTGCAATAGTTTTGAAAAGGCTGATATGTTCAGATCTAACTGTATTTTGGCAAAAGTCAGAACGCCAGGTATCGGAACGCCTGGCGATGGCGCGCTTTCACAGGTGTAATTTAATTAGTACCCCAAAATTGTTTTGAAATATCAGAAATTTGATAATGTCAAATTACTTTACTAAATTCATGAAATACAGAACCAGACACAGTTTTAATAGAACCCACTCAGTCAAGAGGCAATAGATACTATGATAAAGCGCGCGCGCTGTTTCTTATAAAAAAACGTAGCATTCAAGACTTCAATTTGCTGCTTTTGAGTGAGATTTATTAAAACTGTATCTTACTGTTTGTTACGTGGATTTAATAAAGCAATTTGACATATTACCAACTTTTTAAATTGAATTAGGAAATGTGTGAAAATATAAACGAATCATTCTAACATCTTACAGCGGAATGTCTATACCAAATAATTAATATAAGTCATAAGAATGTTGGAAAAATCATCAAAACAATTTACAATTTAACAGTTTTAAATCAGAAAGTAATAGACGCAACCACAATGTACAATCAACCGGATAAAATATTTTTAAATACCTACTAAAAGTAACTAAAAAAGTGCAATTTTAAATGATATTGAAATTACAAAATGACAACAATTTAAGTATGTAAAAATGACAAAATTTAAAAGTACGAAGACCTATTATTAGATTAAAACCATATAGCAAGTAGAAAAGGTATATATGAAACTGTTTATAACCAGTACTAATCGGTCTAATCATTTGAAGACTAATTTCAAAAAAAATTGTACCCGGGCATTTGATCCACCGACAATTGGTCTTCGTCAGTTGATAGCGTACTCATTGTTGCACTCAAAAATTGATCCTGGGGACAATTGATCTCCCACAATGTCTAGTTTAGTATTTAAATACATTCAAAAGTAGGTCACAACAATGTCATTCGTAATTATGATATCAACACGTTAATTCCCACAAGTACAATGCAGTAAGCTTATCAAATTTTTTATACCAAATTAAATTTATAAAAAAACTTGTTAATTGTGTGGAATTGATGGATATATTTAAGAAAGTAATTTTCATATCAATGAGTAATGGATAGGCAAAGGGCAAAGGAATTGTTGAATTAAGGAGTGAACCTAAAAAGAACTGTAATTAACGTGAACCTCAGATTTGGAAACAGCAAAAGTGTGTGATTAACTGTAAATACGGTAAACTTATAACACATCATTTTTGGATTTTGAATTATAGATATTACAACAAATAAAATTAACAAAAAAGCATGATGTTCAAATGAGGTTTGTTTTAGCACGGTTCGTATTTCATTTATCACTTTTCGCATAAAGAATAATTCTTTAGGGGTGCACAAACTTTAAATTAAACATCAATAAAATTCGAAACATTGAAAATAATTATTGGGAACAAAAATTAAATTGATTGAAGATAAAAATACAGCGCAACATCTAATAATATTTTTTATATTATATATTAATAATTAAGAAAAAAAAAGCCACAATATACTAATATTTTACAATAAACTTAACTGCCTTCTTGTTGTATATACAATCACAAATCAAGTAATTTTGAACATTTTACTTGATCAAAATACATTTATATACTTATTGGCAGATCACATCTGAACTCTTGAAACATTATAATGTTAAAATATCATAATATTATTTAATAATAATCATTTAAACCATACATATAACTAGCATCCAATCCCATCGTATTGTTAAACACCCACAAGAAATATAAAGCAAGACACTGTAGGCTCAAGAAACAAGTTTATCGGCAAATATGCAGTCAGAGTTTAGATACCATGCTGCTGCCCAAAACCGGGTTAGGGAAGGCAAGGATGCTATGAGCATTAATAATATCAGGTGTGTCCAGGTATTAGTATGCTGCCGATGTGTTTCAGAAATGCCGGTGTGTGCCACGACCAGCGTTCGTTGACTCCTAACGGGCCAACCTTAAAGTGTTAGCCTTTAACAGATGCTAGACATATCGACGCGTGCCATGTAACAGAAAAATGCTTATGTAGTCTGAATAAGTACTTTTAATAGTTTTAACAATAAAATAGATTGTAAATACTTATGAACATACAAAAAAGAAATGATTATTTAAATACAATGGCGCAGTTCTATATTCCTGTTTGGAAGTCAGTCGTGTAAGGTTCTGAGTACTAACAGTACCATACTATTTATTATTAATAAAATTGGACTAGTTAGAAAACATTTATTTATAATATTTAAAAATAGTGCTTAATAACAAAACTAAATATATTTGTTTCGATATGTT
>JARJEC010004663.1:0-12087 GCA_030264575.1 Tachinus sp. AB-2021 | reverse complement strand
GTATTATACTAAAAGTGTATGTTAATAATGGAATTGCAAATGTGTTGATAGTTTTAAACAAGAATTTTGCTGTCCGTTTTGTTTTCATTAAATTTGTCATCCGTTTACTAAAATTGTTTATAAATAAATTTTGTTTTAAAATGTTTGTGTTGTATGTATTTAGACTGTTTAAAGCCAAGATATTTGTATGTGTCTGTCATATCTAAAGCTTCAATTTCAACATTTTCATTTAAATAATAATTTTGCTTTGTCAATTTTCCACTTATTACAGTTTGTGTACGGCATTTATCGAGTCCAAATTCCATTTTTATGTTTTGAGCGAAATTGAGTGTAATATTGTCTTTAATAATTTGTGTAAATATTTTGTATAGTGTTGGTAAATATGTAATTGGTCTGTCTTAGATGCGTTTAATGTGTCTTTGTCTTTGGGAATGTGGTACGTTATTGCTTGTGTGAGAAATAACGGCATCTCGTCTCGTCCAGATGTTGCATATAATCTAAGTGTATTGCTAAATATTTTTGTGTACATGTAAAGTGTTTATAATAATAATTATGCATTATGTCTGTACCAGGTGACTTCCAATGGGTCTTATTTATAATATTTGTAACGTATTCTGTGGTAATTGTCTTATAATCCATGTATTCTATTTGTTGTGCATGTTGTTTAATTTCGTTAGTTCATGATGTATTAATATTATATGTAATTGGCTTTGACTATAGTTTCAGCCAAAATTTGTGTACTTATTCTGATGTTGGTGTTCCAGGATTATTTAAAGTTTTAGTGTTTTTTCATAATTTTGATTAAAATAATTTTTCATTAATTATAATTTGTTTATTGTGTTCTTTGTGTAGTGTTGTGATTTTGTACCTTCTTAGTCTATGTGTAAGTGCTGCAGTTTGTTGTTGTGCATTGTTTACATTTAGTGTATCATGTGTATTGTGTATTTTATTGTTTTTGTGAATTTTATTTACATTTGCACATAATCATCTTGTCTTATTCTTTGTTCAAACTCTTTAAAAAATTTGGCCTGGTAATACATTTTGTAAATATAAGGTAGTTTTTAAGCCAGCTTGGCTGATCTATGTAGTATTTTATAAATTTAGATTATGCAGCTTTGTTGCAAAAAATATAAAACTTTTGGCATTTTTAAAACGCATTTAGTTGCAGAAATTTAACACCACTATTCAACAGTGGTGTTATAATTGGTCTTTTGCTATAATTCTTTAGCAAGACTATTTCTAAGTTGTGCTTAGATAAGCTCTATCTTATGCAAGTCGCTTTAAAAAACAGGCGTTTGATCAGTTGAAAGCAGATGCAAGATTACTATAGTTTCTTTTAACTTCATTAAAACGTTCAAAGTTTCAATTATTTGTTAATTGTTAACGCATACACTACTTCATCTGCTTAAGTTGAATAAACAAATACTTTGTTTTACTCTAGTGCATTAGATTAACGTTTCGTTCACTTACTATAATTTCTCAAAGTCATGCTAATGCCTTAATTTTGTCCAATATTTAATTTTAATAAATTATTTATAAACAGAAATGAGTCGAATTTATTAATTTTTGCCACTTCTACCAATGCGCAATATCATAATACCGGGTTAATAATGTGTAATTTTAACGTTGACTCGTGGATTAACAGCGCGATATGGCTCGACAATAAATTTAAATAATTATTATAATATTAATATTTGCATTTGTTTTCCACTTGAATATTTTCAGTGAAACCTTGTAGCATTTATTCTCTTTCGATTTTCACCTATTCATAAAATTAAGTCCATGTCGTACGTGACGCCGGTAAATATTTTAACGACAATTGGAACATTTGACTATAATCAAATGTATGTACTACATTGTCGGAATATATAATACTAAATTACTATTCACTCCATACATTCATAATATGGTATCAATCTGGTTTTTCACCATCAAAAAACGACATATTAGTGTTAATAGAATTGGAAACATTAAACGATTTGGAATATACATTCTATTCAATTATCGTTAAGCGATAAAATAGGTGTAATTTCATTTTATGTAGTTGTCGCAAATTATTAACGACCATTCCAGAAGTTAATGCAGCAATTTAATAGCATATGTTAATGAATATACGTACTAGCAGTCTCCAACTTTTGGGATCTAATGCAACAATTATCTACAAATTAAATAATATACCTAATATACCATCTGACTAATATTTGTATAAATATAAAATTTTCATTAAAATTACAAATTTTTATATATTATCGAGAAGAAATTACTTTTAAATGCTTACTAATTTTCCTGCAAAATAATAATAACATGTTAATAATGATAATAATATGTTAGTAATGAAGATAGCCAGAAAGTTGCTCAATTTTTATTACAGTTTAATAAATAATCAGCTAAATAAATAACAACACTGGTCGACTTGAAAAGTATTTTTAAAATAAACAACTTTTGCTTGATTTTCAAGAAAAAGAAATTACTACATATTATAATATATATATATAATATATATAAATGTTTGTAATTATGTAATAATTAAAATATTCTAAATTCCATCTTATCCTTTACTTAGTCATTTAAAACTCCAAATATAATAGTAATAATAATAATAATAATAATAATAATAATAATAATGTTAATCACGTTCTGATAATGTTAAATGAATTTCGTTGAAATGTATAAGTTAATCATTTGGAAATTATAGAAGACAATGAGAAAATTAGCTTCAGTATTATTATGTATGGATATATAAGAAATATGGAAGATTCAACATGGTCAAATATTTTTTTCGAATACTTATAAAAAGTTAAAGTATATAAAAGAGATTTGTATAAAATGTTAATAATATTTAGAAAATTTAGTATCCACAACAGTTTATAAAGTTATGCTTTAGCAATAATTTAATTTTAATAATATTTAACAACTAAATGTAAATTAGATTTTTTATATTAATGGATATATTCTTTTTTTATTTATTTTATATATTTACTATCTAAGATGTTTATTACTATTTATTTAATTGTATTTTCATGTAAAGCTCAGTTTATATTGTTTCCTCTTGTCATGTTTTAAATAGCTTTTAGCATTCAAATAGAAAAAAAGGCTATTGTTTGATTGAATTTTAAAAAGCAATTTAAAATTTTTATTTTGTAGTATTTTTCACATTTTGAAAAAGTTGATTGAAAAAATTTAAATTAAAACAAGATTATAATAAAAATAAGTTTATATATATAAAATAATAATAATAATAATAATAATAATAATAATAACCTTTAATGATTTTTTTAAAATAATAATAATAAATATTTTACTTCTAATAATTAGTTTAATTATTTTCAATAAAAATGTAAAAGGAAATCTTTTTTCTTCATTACATTAAAATAATCATAAGCGTTGTGACATCTCAAAAGGTGTTCGAATATATTAACAATCTAGCAATAAATAAAACGTATCCATGCATTACAATCTACACAATAAGTCGCTAATTTTTATAATATAAAAGCGTATATAATAGGTTGTTTGTAGTAATCGTATAATCGACTATTAGTTCTTCGCGATGATATCAATGAATGGGGATAGCGCGGAGAAAATAAAGAAAAGTCAAAGAGGGGGCATGTCGTCAAGTATACTACTCTTTATATGATCAGTCTACAGGCAGTCTTCTTTATATGAGGAAGGTAATAAACGAATAATTAACAGTTTCATTAGTGCTGTCGACGCGGTATAATTGAGAACAAATACAAAAACTAATTAGTGTCAACATTCGGTGATTGTGTTTGCCGCGTTTAATTTAATTCGGTAATATACACGATGTGTTTTCATTCGTTGTGTAATTTTTACAAAAACCGATAATAATATTGGATTATATTTAATTTGAACACAACTCATCAGCAACTATTAATATTCTGTAAGTTGTATTTTTATTTTTAAATTATTTTAGGCTAATATTGCAATTTTTTTAATAACCTATTTTTACGATTTCGTTTTATGGTATTTTTATTGGGTTGTAAATTATACCATAACAACTTAAATAAATAACTTGTCGCTGTAAAATCAATAAAATAAAATTGATTTTTATCATATATTAAGCAATTGAATAAAAATGAATTTCAATTACAATTAATCGTTAGAATAGAAAGAAAATAAGTTTATGCTAAATTGTTTCGCCGAGAGCAGACAAAACGTTGTTAATTATTAGTATAGCGATCAAATGTATTAAATTACTCTATAGGAAAGAAATTCTAATGAATGTATTTAGCTTCCTTTTTATCAGTTGCTTTTACTAGTTATTAGTGGGGGTAATTTGGTCATCATGACATCATATGATTCATATGCGTAATATTTGATTTTTATCTTTACGACTTCAATTTATTTTTGACGTTTTACTTTTAAAAGAAGTTATAATATATTGCGTCCGAACAATAATAAATTGCTGTATCATATTTATCGCATCAATAATTTTATGAAAATTAATTCAGATTACAAAACAGTATTATAAATTAACAACGAAATCCAGTTCTGTCCAAACATCTATAATTACAATATTAATTTGTTTGCCTATTTTTACAATATTGTCGTATTACCTGACTAATTAACAAAGATATGTTAATTATTATTTTTAATTAATGGTTATCGGAAAGCAGTAATAATTATATACAAAAAATACTTCTTTCTATATTCGATTTACTTCCTTTTATTAATTTACATATATTAATATAACAAATGTTTATGCATAGTGTATTTTTAAACATCTCTTCCTTTTCTAAACTAAATGCATAATTTATGTAAATTTTATCTAAATTTACAATTTTAACAGAATTAGGAAAGTAAAATTAATTATATGTAGAAACATGGTTTTTATAGAAAATAGAACATTGAATTAAATTAAGTTTTTCTATATTTCTACCATTTAAAAATCATACACAAATATATAATAATAAAATATTAAGCATATTTAGAAAGTATGTTCGATAATTTAATTTCAATACGCACTTCAATGAACCGTATTATTATTATGAACGGTACCATCATATTTCTTTTGCGATTAATAATTATATTATTAAAATTAAACTTTCATTTTTCTGCACATCAAATATTAAATAAAAGTTCGTTGAATGTCTATTTTTTGCTACCGTGATCTTGATCTACTTTCTGTTTCAATATAAAAAATTGTAAATTGCCAATACTTTCAGTAGTCAAACGTGAATACGTAATTTAATATGAGAGTATATCAAGATAATTTCGATTTTAAAATGTAGTCATTATAGAATAAAAACTATAGGGTGTGTATTGGTTATAACTTAAAAACATAATTTAATTGTTAATAATAAAAGCATTAAATTTTAATAACATAGAATTTATTATTAAATCAGGTTGATGCATTACAGTTTACATTGATTTTTAATTTAAATCATTTTTAAACAACAAAAACAACGTGTTGGTTACCGGTAATAATTGGGGACATAAACGTTCGATTTTGTTAATGTATTAAATTATGATCAACAAGCAAAAGAATCAATGGCAACTCAAACATCTAACTTTAGAACTATTTCTGTGGACTACAAATGTAGTACGATGGTTGATTTTTCACAATTAATCATATAACCCAGTTATTTGTTGACGCGGTTTATTGCAAATTATTCTGTTTTTGTCAAAGTTGGATAGTCAATTCAAGAAGTATTCAATTTAATAAAGCAATTAGTTGACGTAAATATTTCTCAAACAAATTAATTTCCAAACTTTTACAACAACCTAAAATTTGTAACACTAATATTATTTATTATTTTTATTATAATAATGATTATTGATTGTTATTAATACATATAGCAAATATAGCAGTTTTTGAGCAAATGTGTGCAGTTTTTTGAGCTTATTAATTAGCACTTATTAAAAAGCACTAAAAATGTTAATTAGTATTTAGTAAATACATTCAAAATATGCAAGATACATTTTAATTAACATTTTTAATATTTAATTTAAAAAATAAAAAGGTACAATTCCCGCAAGACATAATAAGATAAGAAGAAATGCTAAACCCTATGGTGACAGGTTGAATAATGTTTGCCGCTGCTTCACTTGGCTGCTATTACGCGTTCGTTCCAGTTACGTAAGTAAGTATAGTTCAATGCATTCGGGTTAGTTTTCAACAAATCAATGGCAAATCATGCATGCTACTTAATTAAACTTTTTTATACTTATCTTTATTTTTATGTTAACACCTATAACAGCTGCATAAATTCAGCAAACCAATTACCTAATCAAAATAAAACAAAAAGTAATTAAACAATAAGACCTCTTACCATATTGTGCAAATAAAAAAATTAAAAAAACGTATTAATAATCCAGCAGTTTGTAAAATGTTCTCTTCAAAATTTTTCCACATATTACAATCGTTTTATATTCTGTATTATATACCAAGGGAAGCCAAATATTGGCTCTCGAGCCACATGCGACTCTTAATGAAGTTTATTGTGGCTTGTAACTAATAAATGAAAAATTTTTATTTAAATTTTCCTAAATTACACACTGTAGCCCTATCCGGCGTCGTTGTAAGCTGCTAGGGGGGATCTCCGCTTCTTTTTCAACGATATATAAATTTCTATATCAATTGTTTGAGAAAAACAAGATTAGAATAATGATTATTTATTAAAATATTCGTAGGTGGCCATGTAAAAATAAACAAAATAACAACTTTAATTCAATATAGGCAATGCATATGACTAGAGCGCGGATTTGAAAGTTCCAAAAATCGTAAAATAAGCCCATAAATAAGCATAATATTTCTTAAAAATAAGCTTATAAATTGGCATATAAAATTAAATATGCATACAACACAAAACAGCATTACAATTTTTAATTAAGGTGACAAATTACCGATTTCTTAAACAAAAAACAAATACAATACGAAATAAACATCAAAATAACTTTTTGTTTCTAAAAAAAGTTATAATTAAATGTTTTTTTTTAATTTGTAAACCGAAAATCCCATTTATTTATAACCAAACACATTTTTCTAATTTGAAGAACTTCTACACACTTCTACAGTACTTATTGGCGCAAAAGCCATTTTTTTAATAATTGAAACACACAAAAAATTCATTTTATTTCTAATTTCAACATTTAATTTTTTATTAAAATTTTATTGTTTGTTTTTAATACAGCATATTAAATGGACCTTTGTGCTTTTGAGACATTATTTCTAAAATTTATTTTTACTAATTATTTCCAAATAATTCTTCAGGAATGTGTCTACCGCTGTATTTTTGTAAAAATGACTATAATATGCTATTATTTAGTTTTCCTAGCGGGATTAGAAGATATCATTGCGCTAAACAAATCAGAAACAAATTTCTTTTTTATTTGTGTAGATGATCTAGCCAAAGACTCTATCATAGTTTGCCGTGTACTTGTTTTGTGTTTTATTAAATTTTATTTTTAAATTTTAATTTTAATATATTGTGTTATATTATATTTTTTCCTTGATGCAAACAATTATGACTATCTTAGATAATATAACAAACTGAGCTTTGCACATACGCAACAAAATAAAAGGAACAAGGAAGACAATAATTTCTTGGAAACAAAACAGTTGAAATATAGATAAATTAAAAAATATGCAAATAATCACAAAAATACAGTTAAATAGGTACAAAAATGGTACAAAAAAATGCTTAATAATGCAAAATAAAAAATTATCACAAAAAAATTACCACGTTACTCCATTTGTTGTAAATCATTTATATTTGAAATTATTTTAATCTGCCATTTAAATTGAAATGTGGCAAAATATGTCAAAATCCGCGCTTTCCATATTGAAAAATCAAAATAATTTGAGGCAATTCAAAATTATGGCCTTCTTAATAATATTGATAAATATAAAAAAATATACACTATATTAAAAATTGATTTGTAAATATATAAATATATTATTGAAATATTTGTAGATATCTATGATATAAAGAAGATTTTATTTTTAGTAGTTTTACACATCAACATCGTTTTCTGGTGCTTATTGCATGCATAAGAGAAAAGACGCAATTTTGATCATTTGCTTTAATTTTTGTTTGACTTATCATAATGCATTCTTATGTTAAAGTACTTTTGTTACATTAGGTATATTTTTACTTAATCACTTACAAATATTTCATTAAATAATGTTTGTAATACTCATTATTATAATTGAGCTTTCTTGATATTTTTGCAAATAATTGTTTTAGAAATTTATATATTAGGTTCTCAATTGAAAAACAAAACTTGATAGTTGTATTGTATAAACTTTGCTTTATGAAAAATATTTGGTTGGGTATTAAACAGTCCCTTAAAAATAATAAAACTTTTTTAAATACGTGTTTTACTAAAACTTCTAATAAAGAAAAAAAGTGGTTCTGAAATGTCCTATTCAAAGGTTGTTTGTAAGGTATATTTATTGCACTAGATGGATGTCTAATATCTTTCTATTTTTCTACAAAAGACATGTGTACACTTGCATTAACTTTATTAATACTTGCGTGGGAAGTTTAACTACGTTAATCAATTATTTGATTAATTTTGTTTCAATTTAAACATTAAGGTGCACTAATGGGTTTTTATGAAAATTGGCGCTTCAACATTTGGATTTGGATAATTGATTATATCTTATGATCATGTACACTAACTGATATAGCAGACTTTAGATTTTTTAAAATTAACTTCTTAAAAAATAAAGAAGTGTCTATTTTGACTTTTTCAAAAATTATTTATTTTATTATCAATTATGTTTATAAAAAAATTAAATTGTAAATAATTATTATTTATAATATTTGAATTATATTTATGTATTAAATAAAATCTTTTACTTTATTTTTTAAATTCTATAATCGAGTTAGATATAAAAAAATATAAATATGGCTGAAAGACCCAGGTCGATGGTCAATTTAATGTAAAGGAAATCTTATAATTTAAGCTACTTTTGTATTGTATTGTATTATTTAACCTGTATCTCTAACCTGTATTATGTAATTGAGATATTATAATTATATTATAAATTAAATAATCATTTTATTTTCACTTGGTGAACATTTGTGAACATTTTATTTTCACCAAGTGAAAATAAAAAGTTTATTTAATTTATGAATATAATTAATTTTTACCAGTTTAAAAAACGAAAACTTTGTGTATATAGGTATTATAATTATTAAATAATTACTACGCCATTACTCCATTTTGAAATAAATGTTTAGAAGATTCATCTCGGTTGGGGATCGAACCGACAACCTTAGGATGTCATTTTATATATTATAAATATAATTGAGTTAGTTCATTAATTTACACTTATTTTTAAACTGTGTAAAAAATTATTAGATCAAAATTAGCTGTTATGAAAGATACATAAATTTTTCCACCATAAATCTTACTCAAATTGGAACTAACAACATTACAGTAGAACACAAACCCAAAAACTTAAATATATTTTATTATTGAAAAGGTTATCAACTTATTTTCTGACAGATATTATAAAATTTTTTGTTTTAAGTAATTAGTTTAAAAACTATAGTTTTAAAAATCCTATTTAAATAAAATAATAAAAAATCTGAGCAATTTGTTTATAAATGAATGTATCCAACACAAAGTATAATTATAAGCAGTAAAGCAAAATTGTTATATGCATTATTGTATAAAAACATATTGTTTTATAAAATTTATGTTGCGTAATTAAAAATAAACATATAATTTAAACTGTTGTTAAATAATATAAATTCAAAAACAAACATGTTTTGCTCTCATCAAAATTTTATAGTCAACGTTATGTCCCTACACATTTTTCCGTTACTTTAGAATCGATTTGTAGGATGAATGAATGTAAATACTCAATAAAATAATTTACGATTGGCTTTATGCATAATAGCAGTAAAATTGTGCACATAAATCATATACATTCATAAATAAATTGACCCATATATAACTCTCCTGATACGTTTAAATAATAAATTTATCAATGAACATAGCAGCACTGCTAGATTTCCTACGTGGATCATAAGATTCCTATATATGCAATATTAATATGAAACTTTATTTGTTATGCAATGCCATGAGCTTACATAATGCGTTGGTCTCGCCTGCGCAAATCTGCCGGTAGAAAAGGTCATTTATAATTTAAAGCTTTAAAAGCTCATTAATTTGCACCTATACTATATATAATCATTTATCTGAACGCTGTTTCTTTCTTACTCATTTAGTCAAAGAGCATGCATGCATTCTCTTTTATTTAGTTCATGTCGTTTTGCCGGACCACTTACGTGTTTTATTTTGTTTTCAATGTTGCTTTTTATACATATAAACATCATAAGATATGCTCAATATTGCACTACAATGTAAGCAAAAATATACTTATTTTATTAAAATCTTATAATAAACAGTAGTCTTAATGTTGGAAGTCAGATTTAATGCCAATAATAATACATATATGTTTTTTAGAATAAGTAAATATGTATAATAATAAGAAACAAAATATGTAAAATTACAAACTATTAAAATACAAGGAATAATAACTTAATATTGCTTTGTTCATTTTCTATTTAGCACCTTTTAGTTTAACATATTCAGAATAAAATATTGAATATACAATTATTACTGTATTAACAACATTTTAGTTTTATCATTTAGATTAATAAAAAATTTAAATGAATATATTAAGTTTTATTACTAAATATCAAACGACACGTTTATCTTTTTTATTTATGTATTATCAAGTAGTTAGATCTAACAACATTCTTATTGCTGAATTGTTACTTTTAATAGCACAATGTTTAGAAAAAATACGGTATTAATTTTATACTGTATTGATTTTGTTTACTACCATAAATGTGTATTTAGTTAGCACTTTTTATAACTAAACTACAGAATGCTTTACTATTTAGTGTGTACAGGGTTGCCAAATTTGGACGTTACTATGGTCTATATCGGAAACTAAAAATAATAAATGCTGATAAGATTGTTTCGATTTATTTTTCGAGATAAGTTTAATGGTAATAAAATTATTTTACTATAATTTTTAGTTTCCAAGTATTTAAGTTATAGACAGGACTAACACATCTTATGGGCACTTTTTTAAGTAGAATGCAGTTGCGTGGTCAGTATTGTTTTCCGATTATAAATTTTGGAGATATTTAATCAACGTATTTATCAAATGGAAACCATAGTGCACTATATTTTTATAAAATGATTGGGCTTGCAGTTATTAATATATTTTTTTATTTTTGAAATTTTAAATCCGCTTTGGTGTGGATTTAAAATAATTTTTCCCTTATATTTGTGCTTTAAATTATTTACACAAAGTTACACGACAATTAAAGTAAAGAAAACTTGTTTTTTAATAAAAATATCTATTTTGCTTATTTTGCGTAGTAAAAATTGTTCAAAAAAATGTAAAACCAGTAAAAACATGTAAAATAAGTTACATAAAATATCGCTTTGATAGCAGTTGTTTTGTTAATTTGTATAGTTAAAAAGATTGTTAAAGGCATAAATACCATCGAGAAACTCCAATGTATAATGAGTGTTAAAGTTATATATTATACATCTACAGGGTGATTCAAAAGGTATGATTAAAATTTAAATTGGAATTGGTTTGATTTTAAACCAATATGTAGATTCAGAGAATTTCTTTGTTTTTGTCATTCTTCTGTTAATTAAGAAACAGAGAAAGTAATTTAAAATGCGTGATTTAAACACTAAGGTGTAATTTTAGTGACAAAATAAATTAGTAAAAAATGTCAAATAAATTATATTCGATTCTTATTTAGTTTGAAGTTATAACAACTTAATATCAATAAAGTCGGTAATTCTATTAAGAAGGTTATCTTTATTATGAGTATTTGCTGTGGATAATATTTGCTTTAAGTAATAATCCGGAGGAGTAATATTGGTTGAATGAGCGGGCTATGGTTCCAAACCACTCCTTCTAGTACAGCGTATGGGAAATAATTATTTACTAAATTCCAACATTGCCTAAAATCAACAAATCATTAAATGATTTGTGCAAAGTATTATCTAAGAAGTTTAAATACATGTGTAGTAATAGTAAAAGTCCGATATTCTAATTGCGTACTGGTAAAAACT
>JARJEC010004658.1:0-16263 GCA_030264575.1 Tachinus sp. AB-2021 | reverse complement strand
TTGTAACTGGCTCACATGAAATTACTAATTCATGAGATAAGCGTCATACGGAATTGCACAATATTTCTTCTTTCATCTGATCTTGTTGTTCCGCATTAACAAGTTTTTGTCGTATCTTGATGCCACCTCTAAATGACAAAATTGGATTTATTAAAATATTCTCTACCAACAATTCTTTAAATAATCGAAATCTACTCAAGTAGTATAGTAGTAGTAGTATTTGTATTTATTGGGGTTTGCTGAACTGGCCACCAACCTCAAGGTCCTTTAGCAGCGTGTATGTAAATATATGTGTATCAAGTTAAGGCTTGTTAGTCTAAAAGTTGCCTAATAAATATCTAAATTGTTATTAATTATTTTACACTGGCAAGGTATTTTCACATCAACAATCAACATATTGAAAAATTATAAAAAAATGTGTATCTTTATTAAAACTAATTTTAATCTCACTCTGTCTTACACTACTCATAAATAAATATTATTAAATGAACCAATTCAATTTTTTGTAATGGTTGATTATGGAAAATATAACATTTTTATTACGCTGGTTTCAATATAACAGTATAACTTTACGGGATTAGCTAGAATAATATAATCATAAAAATGTACCAACATTTGAGGATATCACAATAATACGTTAGTAAAAACAAATTTGACAGAAAATGAATTTTACTAGATTTAAATTTAGTAAGGTTTAACTCTTCATTTGGTATAAGTATAAAGTTTATCAGTTGCTTAGTTTTTATGCTAGATGTCGCAAATGTATATCCACAAATACAAGTGGAAATGATAACATGCTATATCCTGGATAAGCTTAATTCAAAAGACGTCATGATATAAAATTTGAACAAGTGGATCATATAACAAATTCAATAAAACTTATTTGGTCCAAAAATGATTAATACAAAAAAATATTTAAAAATGTAACATTTTCCAAGCAATACAACATAAAAAACAACTCTACAGCTTATTATTTACTTAAAAACTGCCTTTTTATAAAGAATTAATAACTTTACAAAAACTATCTGAGTATATACAAGTATTAAAGGTGTTTATTTGAAAATAATCAACGCGCAAATAATCACAATTTATATGTTTTGTTGAACGAGAAAATCAAATAATTTTAATTTTTAAGTAATAAATGTTCGTTTGTAGGTTTTTCTCCAGTGCACCATTCCCAAGCAATCTCTTTTAAAGTTTCAACAGTAGTCAGCCACCATGTTGTGAGTATCCTACCTTCTTTGGTATCACCTCTCCATATCTTTTAAATCTTGGTGGAAACGTTCACCCTGCATGAGCAGGGTCATCACTTACATCTCCAAGATTTTCGGGAAATTAGTGAAGATGAGTATATAAAAAATAAACTTTAACCCCCCCGATGATGATATTCTTAAAATAAATCTTTGAACAAGTTCAACATAATTCTCTGCTTATTTTATTTCTTAAGAAATTTATGATTTTTTGATGTGAAAAGAAGCAAATATGAACTTTGAACGCTCTACTAATGGTTGGTGTATTATATTTGGATCCCAACATTTATACCATTTCTTTCCGGCTAATCTTTCAAAATGCAATGCTTAAACCAGGCTCTGCTGTCGCATAAATACAAGAAACATGGTTACTTCGTGAATCCCCCTTGTTGACCAAGTAAGTAGTTGACCATATTAAGATCCACGAAGATGATCCACTTATGATCTTCATACTTAACTAGCTCCATCACTTTTTTAATTGTATCGTAATCTTCTCTGAGAAGTACTGAATGCCCAATTGGAATTGAACCTATTTATTTCCACATTACGGATCAAACCGACACATTAGGCTCATTTTTGAACTGTCCAGAAACAATCGCCACTCACTTGGGTCAATAGTGTCACATTCATACAATTTAATAAACCTTGCACATCATGGCAATAAACTGAATCACTGTCTACTTTAAAATATTGTAAAATATTGTATATCTTCCACTAAATCATTTAATTCAACCTGGTTTAATCTATGAGGTGTAGATTTTATAGAAGAACCGCATTCAAAATCTATTCATCATGCTGTTTGTCAATTTCATCTGCAAAACCTACCGCGTCCTTAGGTAATGGAGATTCCTTAAATACTGGCACTGTTTTTTGTATGGTTTTTTTGTTGTAGTCACTAGTTTTTGTTAAACAGAAATAACAATCCTCTGCATAATTTTTACGCTTTCGCCATATCATTGAAATGCCAAAATCCAGGTTTTCCCGATTTCCTTTGCTCCACTGTCGTAAATTTTGAAGAGAAGGTTTACATACTATATGTGGAGCCCAAGACTTGTGTTGGTCTCCAAGTTGTACTTTAAAGTATGCAAAATACACCTGCTTTACAAAATGCTAATATTCATCCTCAGACTAGGCACAGTGATGCTTCCACATATATATATATATATATATATATATATATATATATATATATATATATATATATATAGCAAAATGTATCTTGCGAATTCAAACAGTTTCCCCTAGTAGTCATTTCACTTGCACACGCTTGTATATTCAAGAAACTAACTTACAGTAAACACGTCTGACACTTTTGATTGTAAAACAACTGGCCATTTAAGGGGTGCTAGGGTCATGCTAATTACCTGACCGAGCACCCTCGCAGTTGTAAACAGGAAACATTTTCGACAATTAAATTGGAGATAGAACAAAATCTTGACGTGATAAGCAAAAACAGTTATCATCTTTGAAATCAGCACACTAAAATTAGTTATACAAGTTAAAGTATCAGATCTACGTCAGCAAAAAAAGTTAAAATTCATTCCCCAGTGTTCAATCAATCTTTATCAAAAGTTTCGAAAATGAATGTAAATAAAAAATATTAACTTTTTTTGTTACTCTCTTAAAAAAGTGTATTTAGTTTTTACCGACTTATCATCCCTGGATTCAATTGTTATTTATAGTTAAATATTAGCAAAAACAAACATTCAATTTTAAATTCTAAGTATGTATTGAACATATACTATATGTGATAAATACTCAGTTCTATTGTCATAATTCCAAAGTGATAAAAAATTCAATACACTTATATGAATGATTCACTATTTTCATCTTCGCATTGCACCAATTCAATGGCGAGTTTAAATGTAGGAGGCTCCAAGTGTTGGAATAACGTTAACTTTTAATGCATAATAGAACATATTTTATATCTGGAAAACACAATCTTTCTTACCGGATTTCATAAATGATCATCTGCACGTGTAAAAAGGATAGAGTAAAACTTGGTCTAAGCAACTTTTGTATAATTTATGTCTCCGGAAAATTTATGGGGATAAAATGGCCAGCGGAAATATTTGATTTCGCTCCGTTTCCCGCATGCATATATTCACCTCACGCTCACAATGGAAATATTTGCAGTTTTAATAAACTTTAATTAAATCAATTGTAAAATAACTGAACCCATCCAAATACCGATGTTTTTATCACATTCTCGATTGAATCCCAAAAATGCTATTATTAACTTTTTTTAATTAAATTGCAAACATAATAATGGAGTCATGCGCTCGGTGTAAATAATATCCGTAAAATGTTATTGTTCTGCGGAAATTATGAACAAAGAAGTGTGAACAAAGCGTGCGGTTATTTGCCCCGTGCTCATTTTAAAGAAGACACTGCCCAACAGACCGGTAAATGTCGGACTAATTACAGAACAAAAAGGATAAAGTTTCAACTAAAAACATGTGAATCGTTTAAGCGTAAAACCTCAGAGGGTATATTGAAAAGTAGCCAAAAGTTAGAGAACTTTTTCTAGAAGATGCGCTAGTTAAAATGTTGTTGTAAATGTACTTAGTTTTCCTGCAAAAAACTCGCATCGACTAAAAATAATGATTCTTGATTTAAAATGTTTCTATATAAACTTTTGTGAGATCGTTAAAATAAATTAAATGTCTTTAATATGTTTGATAACATAAATAAAAGTTATATGGATAGCTAAAATATGAAAGCAAAGCTGTAATATTATATTTTTAATAATTCAAATTTATGTTAAATAAAACATCAATCTATAAAACTTTAAAGATGATTATTCCCTCCGTTAGTCACGCTGTCGTAGACCACTCCATTTTAAACGATCATAACTCGAACAATACGAGTATTAAATTTTCAAATTTCTCAGTAGCTGTTAAAACAATTCAATTTACATTTCAGTTTAGTAACTGAAAAAAATGTTGTGGCCGGTACTATTATTTATTCCTATTAAAACACGATTGATCTACATATGTAGACTACACGAGTAACGGCGTGATATGTTATATTATACTATATTTAAAAATACAACTAAATAATTTTTAAATTATTGTTTTTTATAAATATTTTTTGTGTGCATTTAGTTTCATGCGATCATATCAAACTAAGGGTATGGGTTTCATATCAAACTAAGGGTCAATAAGAATGCTCAATTTTTAAATATAAATAAAACAAGTTGTGTGCTTTTTTCATTTAATAACGTTATGGCAATGTTATATATATACAGGGTTTCCCAAAAGTCTCGAGACGGAGCTACAAGTTTTGAACTACTTTTTACTTTCTTCTTCCTTGAAGCACACTTCTTTTGATCTCTCTCCCAATTTTTTCAATTATCTTTTGTGGCATTACACAGGGATCACTGGCTCTGCATTTCCCTTCTTGTTGTCTGTGGAAATATATTGTTGGAAAAAAAGTTTAAATATTTTTTGTAGTTTTTCACTTGACACTCATGTCCACAAATCATTCACACTTTTTAATTTTAAAATATATTTTCTTAATTAAACTATTTTTATTAAGGCATTTTCTCAATCAAACTTTTATGAAAACACCCTTATCCACATTATTATTTGTTGCTTAATATCACTAGGTAAATAATTGTATCCTGTTTGTAGAACTGGGAAAATACGTAACAACAAAAATCACTAGCTTCTGACATTCAAACAAATAAAACTGCTTTTCTGATCGTTTTGAGAATCTAAATAAATTGTGGTTATGTTATGGTAGTAGACAAAAGCAGGTAGACATACATAATCCATAGTCAATTCTTCAAAAAACGATTATACGTCGCCAAGACTACTTTATTTAAATACCTGCATCTATATTCATCTCATCTCGAGCTGCTTCTCTCGCATTCGCATTGGAATATCCAATATACCCATTTACAGACACACTATCTACATATTTGTCAGTTGTAAATATATACATGACACAAACAATAATTATCCTCATATCCGCCATTTTTTGTAAATTAAAGTTTGTAATTAACCGAACTATAATCTGCCAAAATTTGTCATAGAATTGTAGAACACCATCTTTTCGGCACCGACAGTTACTGTTATTATTAATAATTTAATCATTTTATTTATTATCATTTAGTTTGAAATTTATAAAAATCAGTTTATGATGGTTATAGTAACTCAAAATAAAGGCACTAATAATGTAATTTATATTAGTATTGTATTGAAATACGATGTTTCAACAAAAGATCAAATGAGAGCAGTGAATGACATACACTTATTATCAAATACAGGTAATGTAAATAAAGCTTGTCCTTTAATACGTCCAACAACGGATCATAATATAATACAAATCACTCTCCTCTTATTTACAATGCATTTGTCCAAAAACAAAATAAAAACTAAGTACTTAAAAATGTAATTATGTCTAGAAAATTCAATGGACTTTATACGTACTTTACTTACGCTGCTTGATGTAACATAATAACAGATATCAAAGAGAGAACTAAATTCTAGTTTAATTGAAAAACTAAATTCTAGCAACCAATTAAAATAATCAAAAGGACACTTTATCATTCAGCTTTTGCACACGCGATCAGATTTTCAACTAAAACATGCCGTCATCGTTTGCATGGGACAAGCCTTCCGCATGACTGTTTTGTCTGTTGCATGTGAATAGACAACATGCGATAAATCTGAAAACGTTTGCAGTATGTCAGTTTCATTAGCTTAATCCATAACGTATTCGAATTAATTAGCATTATGTTATTTGTTCAGATTCTTTTTATGAAATTAGTAGCAAAAATTGCAATGCTTAAATATTGGTCTGGTTTATTGTGATTATTAGATGGAGCAAATACATTAAAGATGGTCATCCTGTTCAACAAGACAAACCATTTACTTTTATAGAAATATTATTAAAAAGTATGTTTGAATTAAAATTAATAAATATATTAGAAAAAATCTAATGATTATTAAGTAACATTAAAATGTTACTAGTTACAATTATTGTAATAGCCTAATTAACACACAATATGAAAAATCAATTAATCATGCATTAAAAACTTAAAAATAATTATAATGTAATTAATATGATTAATAATAACTTTATTATCCAACAATTTTAAAAAACTAATTATAGGATAATGTTAATAAAAAATAAAGTATACAAAACACTATTCTAAATAATGTAATAGTAAGAGCCGTTGGCGTTATGTTAAACAAATCAATAGAAACGCAATACTTGTTTTTACGTAATTACACATAGACAATATCAAACTTGATTGAACGTGGAATGTATCTACTCTAGGCATTTAAAAAGTTAATCCAGCCGTATTTGTAAAGTAGGTATAAATCTGACAAACAAGAGTGAATAAGTTTATAGAACAACATTATTTTGCATATTATACGTCGGTTAATCAATGGCAACATATTAATTTGCGTAACAAACCCTGTTGGGGATAGCCCCTTTCAAGATAAAAATTATGTTTTCGCTAAATAATGCTTTTATAAATCTACGTTGTACTTTTCCGATTTCATCTCTATAGAAAGTAATATAACTCGGATCCTAAACAACAGAAGCATATTTTAATGTTGGTCTAATGCAGTTATTATAAAATTTAACTAACGCTTGGGTGCCTCTAAAAAGTTTAATAGTACAAAAAATATACCCAAAATGTTTGTAACATTGCTTGATTGATGTAAAAATATTCTCATCAAAGGCTAATGAGAAGTTAAATTTAATTCCTCAATTATACTATTGAGTCTTGTTAAATTGGTATCACCGATTCAATATTTATAACAGAAAGTATTGTGTTTTTGCTTAGATTAATGGTACAATATTAATTACTAATATTAAGAAGTAGTTTGTTATTTATATATCAATCAACTATTGATAGCATTGACATCGTCCTGAAATATAATCGAATCTAAAACGCACTTATTTATACTCGATTACGTCTGCGTAAAGTAAATATTCCGATTATATAATATTTAATAAATCATCGATAAATAAAATAATAAGGTCGAACCCTAGTGGAACAACGCTGTATATGTGTGATTTATGATTTTTTTCCTATTATTCAAATAAGATGCAAATATTATTATCATTTAACTCAAGACAAATATTAGTTTAATATTAAGGATTTATTTTGAAGCAACATAAGATCTGATAGAGAACTATAAGAAAGCAATTATTTACTAATTAAAAAAATTATGCTATGTCACATTTATATAAAAAAACTTAATAGTTTCCGGTTTACTCATAAAAAGTCAACCTTAATGTTTAAAAAAGGACGTCCTCATTTTGCGATAATATATTGTATTAAGCAATGCAAATGGATTAGTATAGAAAGTTATGTTTTATTTCTTTACCAGTATAAAAGAATCCGTCAATCCATAAAAATTGCTATTAACACCGGTTTCAAAATTTATTTAAATCTAATAGACATGGCGACCTCTTCTGATTTTGCTTACTAGTTTCATTACAAGTAGTTTTTCGTAAACCTCAAAATTTAATCAAACCAAGTATCTGAATATAAAATGTGAAAAATGTTTAATAAAACAATTAATATTATGAAATCAACTTTTAACTAAAAACATTTTTTATTTGGTCTTAAATCCAAATAAATTAGTTGATTATATTATATATGAATAATAAAAGACCTAGGACACCAGGAAAGTTTTTTGCAATATTAAAAGGGCAATTTTTTATATAAATGTTTTTATTGTTTTTTGTGACATGTTGGTGAATATCATGTGTGTTAGTAAATTTGTCTAAATTTTTAAAAGTGTATAAACAAAGATCGTGTATTATTAAATAAGACAGCAGAAGTAAATCTAATTTTTTAAAGTACGATCTACACGAGGTTTTTGGGTAAATACTAGATAAGCATCTTATAATACGCTTTTGCGTGTCAAAGACAGATGACTAGTGAAGGGTGGTTCCTGAAATACAGAAACCATTTAATAGCCGTGATTATACAGTTGGATAATAGAAACATTTTATTTGCGGAATAGTCAGCATTGATCGTAGTACCCTTATCTGATAACAGCAACTGTATAATTTTTTTACTATTTTGTTACAGTGAACACTCCATTCTAAGAAGAACTTAAGACCCAGGAAACTTGTGTGGTCATTGTGTAATAAGAAACTTTTGTTTATAATAAAAAAAAAATTGCGAAAATTATTATTAAACTGCAAGCAAAATTTGGATTTACCAAATTTTGCTTACAGTTTTTAGTACAAAACCTGGTATAGACAGATTTTGACGTATTTGTAAAAATTTATTGTTTTGGAACCAATCAGTGATTGTACTAATTATGCCATTAGTATTTAGCTCTAATTGTTAACTAGTTAATGTTAATGTTAATGTTATAACTTTAGAAACGTCATCTGTAAATATTCGAATTTCACATTCAACAGACTTGAGGACCCGGTGGTTAATTAATTCTACTCCTGAAAGATATTCTAGTATGTCGTTTAAGTTTTTATGTTTGGCGTTGTTTTCTATTTAGCTATTAATTTTTTAATTAAGCTAGAGTAGAAAGCGTGAAATGCTGCCGTTGTCAAATATTATGCGGAAAAGCCATGCTGACTTAAAAACAAAATTTTTGAATTTATTAATATAGTCAGTTCGTCTTTTAAACATATACATTCCAAAAATTGTGGTTTTTAAACTTATTGTATTACATAAATTTTGTACACATATACATTTACACAAATTGTAAGAAAAACAAGCAGTTTATCTTTTTCATTTAAATTGTATTTTTACTTTGCTTATTACAGCATTTTGTATTTTTAACCTTTTTATATCATAAAATCCGAGCTGTTTGTAATTCTGTCAAAAAAAGTGGAATTTGAAGTTAGGTGAGATTTCAATTAACTAAGTGCCAGTTTTAAACTTAACGAACACATTGTATAAATAATTAAAATAATTCCAAACTCTAATTAATTTATATGATTTAATTTACAAAGTTCAACATCGTATAATGTACAACTTTTTCTTAATGTGAATGTAGAACATGATAAATTGATTTTACAACTAGAATCATGTATTTCTTCCAGTAAAACAAATTCACTGCACATCACCGTGCAGAAAGTTTGTGACTAAACTAAATGAAACAGTAAAATAAATTATAATAACCCGAAACTAAACAAAACCAGTCCCATTTTCACTCCATGAAGCCTTATGTAAATTTATTTAAAATCAATATAAAAAGCCGGAAAGTAAACGCTTTCGAGTAACGTCTTAAAATGATTCGAGACGGAGCCGCCGGTTAAGCATAACAAAAGGAAACATCGTCAGATTCCATTCTTCGTTGGCTCTGCGAAACTTCGAACCGTAACGGTTTCTTTTTCCCTCCGCCATTCCTTCCTAATTAATTTAAGTTTCGGATCGAATTAGTCCGACTTTATAATACGTATGTCGTCGATGCTGGAAACTTGAAATGCGTATAGAATACGTTAAAATTAGAATCAAATGAAAACCCAGACAAGTGATTTAGGAAGATTAAAGCGATGAAGCCTTGACTGATTAAACATGGCTCAGGTATTTGAATATCTTAATATCAAGCTGACGCATCTATATGCGACGCTCCTCTCTAACGTTGGTAATATTTAATCGCTTATTCCATCCTACTCCTTAGGCGAAACACCGACAAATATTTAATCATCGTTTGATTATTGTGGTCTTATTATAATAGGCCGCTTTGCATATTAATATTTGGTTCAAGATAACTGCACTAATAAACAGATTATTGATCAATTATTTCTTTACATTGCAAGTTAAGATAATGAAAGAGATGTTCTCATAATAAAAAAGTTTATGCAAAAAAATTTAAGGTATTGCTTTATCAAGGTTCAATAAAGAACTAATATCTTTTTACGAATCATTAGTTGGTATAACTGGTTGCAAACAAACATTTCTATCCATTTTCCTATGGAATTAGATTACCTAATGGTAATATTACTTATATCAAAAATGTAAATCACTACAGATAATCCTTTTGCAACAACGCTAGCAATATTACAAAACAAAATTGTTTAAAGTTACTACGTGCACCCAATAATGGTGAACTCATGAACTCATAGTGTGCTTATATCAAATTACCTACTAGGCATTTGATATGCTCGTACATCGGCTGAGAAGTTGAAGAGATTGCCCTCAAACGCTAATGTACCAACTAATATATTACTCATATTAATAAAGTATTGACAGCAAATAACACTGCTAACGCAGAAAATAATTGTTAATAATTTTTTTTTAATTTAATTTTTTTTTTTAATTTTCTATTACATATTCTATTTCAGTCAAATATATGCATTTGATTAATACAAAAATGAAATATTTAATGTCAATACTTTTATCTATGGATGTTATCAATTCTTGTCCCAACAATAAGAAAACATATTGTTGATAAAGTTTTTGAGATTTATGTTAGTTATTTAACAATTGGTTATATTAAAATTATAATATGTAACAAATATTGATAATACGCGCCATTGATGATGATAATTTATAGATTTACTATATACATTAGTATGGCGAGCAAATTATTTGATGGTGTTATTATAATAAATATATAATTCCAATCTTTATGAGTTCCAGATACCTGAATGAAAATATTAAAAACATGAAACTTTTCAATATAAATTTAAAGATTCATCTTTTGTAGTTCATACCCTTTTTTTCACCTTGAATGTGTTTGCGGGCAACTTTTTTTTCCTAACTAACTTTGTTACTTTTCTTTGTTCTCCCCACCTCGTTCTTCTTTCTCGTTCACACCATTTATTATAGATGACTTTTTTCCGTTGTCAACTAACTGTTTTGCGTTTTCTTCCTTTCTTTCACGCGCCCCAACTTACTATTTACCAAAATATTTTTGAAACAACCATAACCATAAATTGTGTCAGGTAAAAGTTTGTTTTGCAGAGCTCGCTTTTCAACTATAGCTTTATTCTTGAGATTAGTTTAATTTCACTCTAGCAACGTCTTATCTCTCAAATCTTTCTTTTTCCATCGGTCCTGCCCATATATTTCTTCTAGTATCCGCAAGTGTGGCTATATTTCTAAAAATGACAATACCGCTAAAATTTGATAAAGTGTTGTAGCTTTCCACTTTTTCCGCATCTTTTGCGGGTGTTTTGATATTTATTCATAGCTAAGATCTTATTACTATATTATATGACCAACTCAGTTATGCTTTATATCAGCCTCAGTGGACTGTTAATTTGCTTTTTTGCTCCAGACGTAATATCCACTAGATGATTGGCAAGGTTCGTGTTTTTATCAGTAATATGCCAAGATATTTCAGTAGGTTTTTGGTCTGATTTATTTCCACTCTGACTTCAATAAAATATCTTTTCCTATATCTTTTCTGTAAGAAGCATCGCCTTCTTTTTATCTGATATGTTATCTTATTCAATATATGGTTTATATATCATTAGATTTATTTTGTTAAAAATTAATTAAAAGTTTAAACACAACGGTCCTAGTTTCGATTTGATGAGGGAGAACCTCGTAGATCGCACGTTAGAATATAATGCTATATACGTAGACCGCACGTTAAAGTGGCAAAAAAATTATTAAATACTTTAAATAAAGAAACTAAATTTAATTATTGAATTTAAGAATAAAAATGATATAAAATCCTCTTAATATATTACATGGCAAAGTTTATATCGATATTATCTTAATCAAAATTAGTTCCTTATTTACCTCATGTACGGTTTCATATTCTTCCGTCTCTATAAGAAATAATCCATTACAGTTGTAAGCTAACCACCACTTTAGAAAATTACTTCGATTATCATATCTTTTTCTATATGTCCGGGTAATTCATACTCCGAAAACATCATTGTTATCAATTATAATATTATCCGCCATAGATAGATTGGTACAATTATATTTGTCTATGTTTTGCATTTGATGCAATTATTACGAAATGATTAATCGCGATCAAATTGCATAATGCAATTTAATCCTGCCTAGGTTGGAATTGGGACAATTATTCGGAAATATAATTAATAATACATTATGACGCAGGCATATAATAATCCTTTCTTACAAATATAGCACTGATATTGAAATAATCAATGTCCAATCGGGCATGCAAATGTTTAATTTAAATACATTGTAATTCTTTTGTACTAAATATATAATATTCATTCATTATCGTTATTATCACATTGTTTTTTTTAGTACTTTTTTATTTGCAAAGTTTTTATTACCTGTAATAGAAATATAACAGCATTAAAGCCTACTAAAAGTATTTATATAATAAATAATAAAACGAATTTATTTGGAAATAGTAAACGTTTTCCTGCATTAAAACAAAATTAAAATAAGTTGAAATGGGGCAAAGGAATTTTTCTGTGTTAATTGTACCATAAACTGTCGGCGTTATAAAATGAGAAAATAAAAATATTTTATATATTCCCCTTAAGTGGACTAATCTTTATTATTTAGCAAAATGAAATAGTTAGGTGTTTTTAAATAACTTTATAAAAAACACTAAATTACAAATTATGGTTTCAAACAATTATTTTACAATAAACAACAATTGTTTTTAAATAAATATAAATAATAAATCGTTGTATAAAATCCACACCTGCTGTGAGAATTCCTGACAAGCTACTAGCCCACTAAACTAGAAAATATTTTATCTTGTCAGTCAGATTTATTATTGCCCAGGAATGGTAAGTTGAATGTTTTTATTTATAAAAAAATATTATAGAATATCTGCAAAAAAAATCTTATTTGTTAAAAAAACTTAAATCGCTCCATACTTATGAATATTAAATTTTACAATTTTAAACGTGTCAATTTCTGATAAATAGCTAATAACAGACCATTCTATATTGTAATTTTTATTGAAATTGAAATTGAAATAAAAATTAAAAAAATAAATTGAAAAAAATCACCTGGTTTAGGATCGAACCCACAACCATCTAGTTACATTATTTAAAATAAAACTACTATGTTTTAAACTACAATTTATTTAGTCACACCATGACAGCAGTTTAGACTGAACCACAGTCTTCATCAGACATTACAGAAAAATAACAGATTTTCTGTAACGTCTAATGAAAACTGCAGTCATGGTGTGACTAAATAAAATCGTGATACAAAAACACAGCAGTTTATTTTTTTATATTATGAATTATAACATAGTAACGGTCGATTCTATCCATTTTACATTAATTAAATTCATTTTGCCTCTACCATGTGTTCCCAGTCTCAGCACCGAAGTGAGTTTTTTATCTTAATACAATCCCATTTTAATTTTAGCTTCGGATTCTACAGGAAAAAAATACGTAACTTTTGCATTTTACACTTTTCTCGTTGAGTGATATTTGGCACTGTAACCAAGGCGTACTTTTTCCAATTTAGTATTTTGTTGTTTACAGAGCTATCTCTCAGCCAACAAGAAAAGTGTTAAATACAAAGAACACTTTTTTTCAGTAAAACCCAAATCTGTAATAAAATATGGGAGTATCTATTTAAAATTTCAAACTTGCCCACTGTCTCAAACTCTGGGGTAGTGCTGTAGGATCAAAAATTGTATCACCGGATAGCATTTTCAAAAACATTACATAATCTTTTTATGCGTGGTAATTTATAAATAATCTTAATTATTATATTATTTATTCCAAGGCTATCTGACTGCAACATTAGATCTAGATCCGCAAAAAATTGTTTGAAAATAAGTTTAATTAAATTTTAATTGAACTAGTATGAGATTCCTAGTTCTAACAAGTCGCATCTCACAGTTTTACAAAATTGCAATTTTTAGCGATTAAATTTATCAAATACCTTATTCATCTAAATAAATTGTCATAATTTGTCATAAGCTAAAAAAAATCAAAATAGTTGATTTTACACAACAGGAATAATCATTAAAATGTAAATCTGGGGAAGACTTGTAGAAACAACTAGAGTATTAATATTCTGAATAGATCAATATACAAATAATATAAACATTGCGTATCAAGTGCTTTGGTGCTTTTGTAATGCAACTAAAAAAAGCATAGTAAACCATTATTAGTGATTTTTTTCGTTTCTTTTTTGGACCCGGAAGTATTTCCTCACTACATCTTAGCCAGCTAAAAAATAGAGTTTAAAAGCATATCAAACAAATTTGATGATTTTTTTTGTCCTAAGCTTACATAGTACAATCTGCAATTTAACGAAATGTATATTATCCGTGTTATAGCAGGAAAATACTCGTTTAATACGCTTTAATACGAGTATAATGCAACGCGCGATATGAGAGCACTGTGATGTTTGAAGACTTTTAAATACATTTATTTGGTGATTTTTTTTAAATTTTATTTTTCTATAAATTCAAATATAAAAAAATAAGCAAACTGCGAGTCGTCTCATATCCTATCTATATCAATAAAGTAGGCAATCACAAATGATTTGATTCTTATTTAGTAATTATTGTACAGCTTATTATTATTATTATTATTATTATTATTATTATTATTATTATTATTATCATTATTATTATTTACACATAAAGAATAAAACTGATTTACTCAACACCCCAAAAGAGAACGACGTGTGACTTGGTTTGTATTTATGTATGTATAAAGAATAACTTGTATTATCAATATCAAGCAGAAACACTACCAAATATATAAGACTTACAATATTATGTTGGATGCAGCTTTAATAAATTTACCTGAAACAAACAAAAGTTATTATTAAACACCTACAATAATATTCGCTGTAGTATGTGTGTGAGTCTGCATATATACAGGGTGTTTAATAGTCGAAATTATGTAACCATTTAATGTGTACTTTTATGCTGTTTTAGTGAAATTAGTTCGATGCATAAATAAAGTTGCCTCCCATTTAATCACCTATATGAAGTTACATTTCATTAATTTTATAAACATGCATACATACATAGCCTCTCTAAATTATTGAATTTGAAAAAGCAAAAACAAATTATATATAAAGTAAATGCTGAAAATAAGAATAACTTACTCTAAAAACGTTAGAATTGTTCCAGCATTTCTAAATAGAATTATTGGACAGGTATGTTGATTAAAAGTGTCATGTTTTTGACAAAATAAAATAGTTTGGTGAACATTTTAAAAAGACGACAAAAGTGAATTGAAGTGATTACATAAATCCAGACATTTATAAAGACCCTATATTACGCTAATTATGTCTGAACGAGCGCTACGTCTACAATCCGTAAGATGATTATAGTTTAAGCAAGTAAAATAAGCTTTAAGATTTAAAACAAAATAGCTACCAATTTCCTACGGTTTATCGCTCGTTATTAATAAACATTAATTGCATTATGCATGCTATTAGCTAAAATAAGGAATATTTACCCTTAAAATGCATTCTTAAAAAAATGATTTTAATAAATTAATTTTATATTTATATTTTCCATTGTGGAACGGAACATTTTTAAAGAAATAATTATTAATTCTTTAATTATGTATGAAAATTAAAAAACAATTATAAACCTTAAAAAGGTGCATAATATCGTTTTATCTATTTTAACAAATAAGCAAGTACATTTGTAAGGTATGAAAATATCGTAAATAATATTACATACATTAAAACTGGACATTTTCTATAATGGGACATACATGTATAAGTGATTCCCGGATGTAGACTGAACTCGAAAATTTAAAATTGTCAAGATGTCAGCGTTACAATTCAATAATATTGTGTATTACTTTATACAAAAAAGTAACATGTTTAGCAAGAAGTACGTGTCATTTCAAGTGACTGAAACTGATATCTTGACAATAACATTTGAAAATCTCAACGATATATACCCGTATCTTTATAATATAAATATTTTAAGAATTGTTATTGTATATTTTCTATTGATTGAATGTATTTTAAATAGTTGGCACATATTATGAATAGTACAATATCATAATTATACAATAATAGTACTTCATTCAAATGAACAAATAGAGTAATATTGCGTAATATAAAATTAATTATTTTAACTGCATTACTTACAATATTGGTAAAGTGATCTAACAATGTTAG
>JARJEC010004648.1:0-11414 GCA_030264575.1 Tachinus sp. AB-2021 | reverse complement strand
TTGTAAATGGTTGCAGTTCAAAGCTATGGTATCCCCAAAATTCGGTGCTGATGTGGAACAGCTCTGTTTGATATTTGCTGGCAGAATTTTGAAAGATGCTGAAACATTAGTTTCACAAAATATTAAAGACGGACTGACGATTCATTTAGTTGTTAAAGCAGCGCCAAGGCCGGCCAATCCAGGACCACAACGTCCACCAGGTAATTTAGTGATTTACTTACTACTTAATATGACATAAATATTTACATTGAGAGAGATTTAAAATGCCATTTCAATCGTGCTAATTAAATGCATGCTTTTAAAAGAGATTTTAAAAGCTTTTGTTCCTACAAGCTATGTCGGTTAGTTTGTACTTTCTTAAAACTAAACTTTGCCGTTTAGTTTTAAGAAATTTATTAAAAAATTATTTCCCCTTTAAATATTGTTTCGTTTTTAAAATATAAAATCAACAGTGATTTATATATATCACGATAAAAGTACAAAGTATCGAAATGTATACATTTACCGGGAAATGTACACATTTATAAAGCTTGGTTGGTAAATGTGAGTATAAATAAAATTGTTTTTCAATTGTCTGCTCAACAATTGACATTTATATTTTATCAAATGTTGCAACATTTTTGTGAGTATACTTAACAATAATTTTTATGTGGACATTTTTTTTTATCAACAAAACATTTATTTCTTATATAAATCAATTATTTATAACTATATCGTAAATCAAAATTTGATTAACTATTTGGTAAGAATTTAATTAATTAAAAAATTAAAAATAAATTTATAGATTTTTTAGTGACATTTTTATAGAGAGATTGTGAATCCGAAAAAATTACATTTTAATCTAAACTTTGGTGGAGGGGGTACAGGCATAAACGAAACATCCCCTCTATACGTTTATGAATGACCCAGCCAGCAAAGACACGTCATATTCATGTCATTTTTTTTGGTCACAGTTTACATTGATGAATGACCCAGCCTGCAAACACGTCTTATTTACATAATTTTTTTCATAGTTTACATCATTATGACTTAAAACATGATGACAAAAATACGAAAATCCCCTTTATAGATTGATGAATGAATCCCCTCTATAGATTGATGAATGGCCTAGCCAGCAAAAACACGTCATTTTTTTGGCCATAGTTTAGATCATTATGACGTAAAACATGACGACAAAAAGACGAAAATCACCTCTATACATCGATGAATGACCTAGCCAGCAAAAACACGTAATTTTTTTGGTAATAGTTTACGTCATAATGACTTAAAACATTACGACAAAAAGACAAAAATCCCCTCCATAGATTGATGAACGGCCTAGCCAGCAAAAAACGTCATTTTTTTGGTCATAGTTTACGTCGTAATGATTTAAAACATTACGACAAAATGACGAAAATCACCTCTATACATTGATGAATGACCCAACCAGCAAAGACACGTCATATTCCAGTAATTTTGTTGGTCATAGTTTACGTCATTATGACACACAACATGACGACAAAAAGACGAAATCATGTATATCACATAGAAATGTGAAATTATATTATATGTTATAGAAACTTAATAACGTAATAATTACATCACATGATTCTTGAAAACGTATGGATTGTGATTATGTGGCGGCGTGTGCAGAAGATAGTAAGGGCAGAGGCGTAGTTTGACGTGAAAATGCCATCGGTAATGTGAGTTCTTAAAAGTGGTACAAAAACATATTATTACGTCGAAAGTGATACGTTATTTGTTCGACTACAACTTCACGAATATCACCAAAAAAAGACGTCATAGATATTTTGAAAATTTTCATAGTGTCGCTAAGACATGTTAATACTTTTCAAATGATTTTTTGAACCATGTAAAAAATGTATGTAAAATCTAAAATAATTTGTTTAATTTGTTTTCAGCGGATGTTGGTGCAACACCATTTGGGTTAGGTTCTATGGGAGGATTAGCAGGTTTAGAATCTTTGGGAATGAACACACCACACTTTATGGACTTGCAAAATCGAATGCAATCTGAATTATTGGGCAACCCTGAATTGTTAAGACAAGTATTGGACAATCCGTTAGTACAACGACTAATGAACGATCCAGAAAACATGCGTACTTTAATCACAAGCAACCCCCAAATGCAAGAATTGATGGAGAGAAATCCTGAAATCAATCATATGCTCAACAATCCAGATTTATTACGTCAAACAATGGAATTGGCACGCAATCCATCGATGTTGCAAGAATTAATGCGTAGCCACGATCGGGCAATTAGCAACCTTGAAAGTATTCCTGGTGGTTATAATGCTTTGCAACGCATGTACAGAGACATACAAGAACCGATGCTAAGTGCCGCTTCAGAGCAATTTATACGCAATCCGTTTTCTGGTTTGGTTGATATTAATGCGACCGGAGCAAATCCGCAACAAGGTACTGAAAACCGTGACCCGTTGCCTAATCCATGGGCTAGTTCTCAGCCACCCACCGGTGGTGCTGCTGCGGAACCGACTACACGCCCAAGACCAGGCGTATTGAACAATCCACCGATGCAAAGTCTCCTTCAGCAAATGTCAGAAAATCCGAGTTTAATTCAAAATATGTTGCAAGCACCCTATACGCAATCGTTAATGCAAGCTATGGCTGCTGATCCTAATATGGCTAGTACGTTATTAGCAGAAAACCCATTGCTGCAAAATAATTCCGCTTTGCAAGAACAGGTGCGCACTATGATGCCCACGTTGCTTAATCAGATTCAAAGTCCTGAGATGCAAAGTCTCATGTCTAATAGGCAAGCTCTTAATGCTATTATGCAAATACAGCAAGGGATGGAAACTTTGCGTGCGACTGCTCCAAGCTTAGTTAACACGCTTGGAACTCCACCTACCGTTAATGTTCCAACTGCAACAGTTACACCAACATCAACTACACCAACAACAACAACAGCAAATTCTAACGCTTTTTCGGAGGTGAGTTTATTCAAACAAAATACATCGACTATTAAAAAGTTACACAAAAATTATCAATTTGTATTGTAATCAGAAGAGACTTTAGAAATTATTCAATCAGGGTCTAAATGTCTAATTGTAATTTTTATTGTTTCAAATCAAATTATTACTCAAATATTTGTAGGTAATGATTTTGTAACTTTAGCACAACTGCCGTCGGGAGCAAGTGTGCACCTCACGGATACATCTCACGCACTTTTTCAACTTTTTTGCTACCCCAATTGAAGGATGTTGAATCAAAAAAATCTTCCTTAGAGCCGTGAGATGCAAACTTGCTTTTCGATTCTAATAAGTTAGAAAAAAAGACACGAAAAATTGAAAATATGTTTGCAAAAAGTAGCATAAGTTAATGCTTTAAACAAATTTAATTAACCCATTTTTCTTTCTTCATTGTGACAGCCGACTTGTTATCTACAAAAGAAAAATCTTTAAATAATTAATGAAAGTTAAATACAACACATTCGTATGTTTGCATAATGTTACGCATTGGCTAGAGTAGTGTCTTTCAAATATTGGATCAACGACCCTCTTCTGCACTTCTGCACAAATATATTTAATTTTTGTTAAACAATTCATTGTTTATACAGTACAACTCCAATTATCCGAATCAATTGGGACTATTCGGATAATTGGATTACAGCGGGCGGCTAATGAATATTCTTTGTTTTGACAGATTGTCTTTAAAAAAGTTACACGAAGTTGTACATACATTGTACAGTTCAATTTTTTATTTCTAGACGTTTGCGTTGTCAGATTTGCAAATGGAGGCAAGACAATCACGCGGTTTCGTTCCGGTTTTTGGTTCAGTTCCGATTTGAAGCCCTGCTGCAAACCATTGAAACCACTTTGGCGAATTTTATTGAATTTAAAGTTAATTTGGTCAATTAATTGTTCATACGTATTTATTTCGATACTGTAAACTTGTTGCTTCAGATCATTCCAAAGAAAAAAATCCATGGGGTTCAAGTCTGGAGATCTTGAGGGCCAAGCGATAAAACCCCTGCGACCCACGCAGCGTTCAGGAAAATGCATGAATAACGCAGCAGTGAGCTGGAAACCACATTTGTTGGCGATCAAGAAGCGGAGTATGCTAAATTTTTTCATCAAGAAAATTGAGATAGCGTGCTGTATTCAGCTCATACGGTACAATTTCTAATTCGAGAAATTCTCCATTAAAAATACCGCTAAAATGCTGTTGAAATTGCAATTGCCTAACAGCATGCGCATTTTGAAGATTTCATAAGTGATAATTATGGGTACTATTAATACCATCTCTTTATTTCATATGTTCAAAATATTTTTCTTAAACATTACGAAACTATGTCAACTTTTTCCAACAACCCAGTACAAAACTACACACCGTGTAGTGTAGTGTAGTGTTTGCCATACAAAATTTTGAGAAATATGAAACTGCATTGAATGTCTCAGTGAGACGTTATCCAATACGTCATTAATTACATTTATTTCCTCATTGACAATATTTTTCCTAACATTACTACTTCGATTATTAAGTGCAACAAGCAAACCAGTTTTCCTGAGTTTTTGAAAGTACCGTCAAAAATTCTGTGGGAAGGTTGACATCTTATCAGGATACTCTAGATCCTTGAAGACCACAACCATCACAGTACCCTGACACATCACAAAATTTGCATATTCAATTGCACTAAACTCTCAAAGAAATAAGCATTTGTTTGTTACGGTTATTCCAAAGCATTACTGTTTTTGATATTAATTGGGTTACTGAAAATATCTCAGTAGGTATTGACTTTGGGCATATTTGAGAAATTATGCAGTGAAATCTCCATTAAGCGGACAATGACAGTGCAATTGATTTTGTTCACTTGTTGTAGGTGTGCGCTTAAAAGAATGACAGATAAATAGATAAATGTATGCCGGTGCATTCTAAACTGTCCGGTTATAGGAGTAGTCCACTTATTGGAGGTGTATATATATATTCATTTCAAAAATAATAAATATACAGGATATTTCATTATTTCAGACAACAAAGTAACAAAAATAAAAAATAAAAACGAATAAATTAACATAAACAGAAAGGCAATTGTGAGTTTTCAGAAAGCGTGATGAACTGATGCAGTTCTGTTCTGAAGTTAATTAAATTGAAATGAAATGTATTTGCGACCAAAATTACCATATATGGAGATTTACCGTAATTACGAATTGGTCGATGCGTGTTTCTCACATTTTATTGAAACTTGTGAATGAATATATGCTCGGGATATATTTATTCTAACGTTTGCAAGCGGATTATTTAATATATCTGTACTTGCTGTGTAGATGCTTGGAAATGTTGGGCCTTGTTTAAGTTATTTATTTATTTTTAGTTTATGGTACGAATGGTAGCCGGTATGGGATCAGACCAAACATTGCCACCAGAGACTAGGTACCAAGCACAGTTGGAGCAATTAGCAGCAATGGGCTTCGTAAATAGAGACGCCAACTTGCAAGCACTGATAGCCACATTCGGTGATATAAACGCAGCCGTTGAGAGGCTTTTGGCTCTCGGCCAATTATCCATGAGCTAACCTTATTCGTTCTTGTTTAATTCAACCATTTCTCTTTTTTAATGGTGGTAGATGAATAGTTATAGAAAGAAAAACTTATTGTTTAGATTTCATGAAATCATTAAAAATATATTTAAAATGCAAATAACAGGAACGGAGGGAAATCTAAATGGAGTTTTTAATTCTCTGATGAAATAAAAGAAGATTGTGTTTCTTTTAGTTTTGGAGTAGGTATGTTTTATTAATTTTATAGATATATTTTAATCAGTGCTACATCGGCGTGACTTGCACGTTGCGATACATAAATAATCATGAGTGTTTATAATCTGTTTGGAAATATGTACAAATTATTTTTTTATGGAACTTACGCAAACTGTGTAATTCGTTGGGTGGATTTGTACATGTCAAACTTTTTAATGTTATTTTGACTGTTTCTATAATCTACTATTTATTCGTAGGAGAAATTTATATACCAAGAAGCAAAATAATTAATTAGCATCGTGTATATTTTACTTTATTTTATTATTGATTAATTTTGTTTTGAACATATTCCAATTATGGTTTTAAGTGCATAATTTTACATTTTTAATAATTGAATCGTGGAAGTTTATTTATCGGACAAGTCATTGTTCGTAAATGTTACTATCTGATATTTTCAATTTTAATTATTTAATTAATTAATGTGAAATGGGCTAACCAAATAATTATGCAAAGACGCACTTTATTAATATTCTCTTTGGATTCAAATTTTACTTGATACTTTTTTTGTAGCATTCCATTTGTAAAATACAAATAATAAAAGAAAGAGTATGGAATTTAATTAATTGTATTTATTATATTAAGTAAGAAATTAAACATTTATAGATTATTTACGAATTATTCAGCGACATTGGTTTGTATACATTTTTACTTTACGAGATTTATTTTACTTTTTTGCTTTATATTTATAGTTTATTAACTTTACGATTGTAATAGTTTTGTTTTTATTTACTTTATTAGACAATATATTAGCTGTACAAATGAAAAATTCAAGCTATTCATTATTATTATTTTTTCGCTCTTTTGTTGTTTGATCATGTAGTATTGACATTCGAAAGTATTCTAACGTTTTTGGCAAATCAACGTATCAAGTTTATTACTAAATAGAATTCAAATTTGTTTTACCGTACGATATCTGCACAGGCCAAAGGAATGGGAGAGTTGTTCGTAAAAAGCTTGCAGAACAGTTGGAAGTGTTGCAGCACCCGGCAGATCCGATTACTATTGATGCAACACAACTTCTACAATATACATTTATAGACGGTGAATTGTTGCATGAGAACGGAACATCTGACAACCTGATTTGCCCGAGCTATTCAATTCCAATTGAATTGTGATAAGACGTGTAAAAGGCTTCAATATCAAGGTCACACTGACTTTCTGGAAAATTAGAACAAGTTCTATTTAATGCTCTCTTAAAACGGCACAAAAAGACAAGTGCACCAATCAGGTGTTACATTCTACTTAGACTATTGCAGTAACTTATTTGTATTATTGTGTTGTTTTTTCTACGTTATAATTTTTAAAATAGTATTAACATGTCCTGGTCAAAATGTGATGTCGCAAAATATCTCTGAGGTCATACCAATAATTCTATATTTTATTTAAGATTTTATTTAAGTATGTCAAACAGGGTTTGTATAGTTCAAAATGGATTGTAACACCAATTGCAGCTGAATTTGCTCGTATTGTATTGGTTGCTGTCGAAATTTCCGTGTGCATTGTTCCAGCATAGACTAGACATACAAGTGTGTATGTGTAAACATATAAATATTGTAAAAAATTATTCAAAAATTCACTTCAACGTGGTTATAGAACATAAAACCAATGCCGATTAAGGTACCTCAGTAGTTTAATTGGTTGGGCGTGTAATCCAAAGGTTGTGAATTTTTGAAACGTTTCTTTCAAAATGGAGTAATGGCGTAGTAATTATTTAATAATTATAATATCTTAATTTCAACTTAATTGTGTTCATTTATAATCATTTATCCGAGGTGTATTTGCAGAAAACAACGAATAATTTTTGTTTAGATAGCGTAGCTGAAAAAAATTGATTATTCATTTGTACACTAAATATTATTAACGTAACCTAATCTAACTTTTTAACATATTAATTGGCAGTGGTGGCTGGTGTAAATATTGTGGCCAGGTGAAAATCTTTATGTTTATATTGTTTATTTCTACTATAATTATGTGTATTTTAATTAATTGTTAAATAGATAACGAATGAATTGTGCGCTGTACTACATTGAGTATGAATTATTTTATTTAAAAACAAATTGATTTTTTTTAATGTTTTATTTTTATTTTATACATCCAGGTAATTAAACAAGATGCAAATAATAAATAAAGCTAATTGTGGCATTTTAAATGAAATTGTAATGTTTTCAGTTTAATGGGTCCTTCGGTCAAATTTAAAGAATAATTTGACTGGCTACTACTAGATAACTAATATGAATTTTGGACGATTATGATTATAAATCGTAATTTTGGACAACTGTGATTATATTGTAATGCCTTATAGGTTTTATTCTTCTGCTGTATACGGTTACTAATTTATATATATATTTCCACTCAATAGTAAGTTTTGGACCATTATTCTTCGTTCTCTAGTTTGTTTTCTTCTTTTTCTTGAATTACTTCTTTCCTTACCCCGGTAATTATCCCCCTTTGGTAGTTGATTAGCAATTCCATGTATATTTGTGTGTCATTTTTGGTTCTAACGATTTCCATCTATCCATATTTGCACCAATCCAATGGTCTCATATTTTACGTAATTCCAAAAATCTTCATCTTTGTTATAAAAATTTAATATATTTAATAATGTTTATTAAAAATTTTTCTTTCTCGAGATTATGCAACTTGTCATGCTAACGCGTAATTAAATTTATCAAAGTCAGTCGTTGGCAAAAATAATACGAAACCCAATAATGAAATGGTTAATATTTAAATTTGTCGTGATTTGTACGTCAATACAACCAGATAGAAAAAAGTTGCATTTTACGTAAATAATGTACTCAAAAATTGATGTTGAAAACGTAAAATTTTATGCAATGTATTTTCTGGAAAGTTTAAATTGCAGCTATGTTGGATTCTTTAATAAATTACTGATTATATGTAGTTTTTTGGTAAGTAGCATGTTAAACATTCAATTATGGCATAATATTATAATAAGTAGCACATAGTATATATAGTATTGTTTTATAATCTATGATATTGACAAATTAAGAGTAAGAGAAAAATAAAATTTAATATTTGATATCACGTTATTCAATATTTGGAACGGATGCATGCATAAAAAGGCATTACTTGTATGATGTCGTATTCAACAGCAGGGTAGCTTCAGGTGTAGCCAGCAGGTGTGATAAGACAGCTGGTCGTTACGATTAGTAAAATCCGTTGGATAAGGATGACACTTGTGCGGAAGTGAATATTACAATTTTCAACAATTATAACATTTAATATACAGTTTTGAATGAGCTAAATATTGATTTCGTGGTAATCAATTAATAATGATTATTAAAAACATTTATATTTTTCATTGGCACTTTTACAGAAGTGATAAAAACGGAAAAATGTTTCATTTAAAAAAATATAACGCCAATTGATAAATTGACAATCATTTTTCTTCTTTGTTCATTTCAAAATGAAATAATAACTTACTAATTGATTAATTAGTAATTTAAAGAATGCAATTTTCTAAACGAAATCAAATGCTTTTAAAATAATATTGTTATATTTCATTGCGTTTTGACAAATATTAATTAATCCGATTTGTGTACATTCTATCTGACATTGACAAATTATAATTAATTTGTCATATTCTATTTGTTTATATTGGTGTTACTTAGCGCCAGGGCACTTGACTACACTTCGATCTCGATCATTAATTTTACATTTGTTCTCTCTCTCTCTTTTATTACCTAAACTTTTTATGTCGTGAATTTTTATGCAGTGTGACCTTGAAAAAAGCGCCCTAAAAGAGAACGCGATATAACGTTTTTGATTGTTTTGTTATAGAAATTTAATTCTTTTTAATAAAAATAACTACCTTCTATTTGTGTATAATACATTGAAAACTACAATGAAATATTAGTCGACTTGTCAAGTACTGTTAGTTAAGTGCACATTCATTTAAAAATTGACAGTTATTATCTGAACGGATTAAAAAGAATAATAAATAGAATAAAGTAAATGGTTTCTGGTTATTATTAACGGTAGCGGGTTCGTACAATCGGATCGGATATTACATGGACTGTTGCAGAAATGCAAATGATACCATTCTAACGTTTAACTGTAATGTATTATATTTAAGCGGACGATCATTTAGATTGCAATATTTTGACCTTATATTAGTTTAATGATCTCAAATGTTTGTTTATTCGACTGGATATTTTTTTGGTCCAATTGGAATTATAATAATTATTATAAAAATTAATTAATCAATAAAATAATAATAGTAATAACCAATAGTTTTCAAAATGTCCATCATAAAGTCCGGTCGTTCACATTTCGTTTAAAATAAATTTTAACATTGACATGAACTATCAACACCATGTACACTTATTGCTTATATTATATAAATATAAGCAATGAGTGTATTACCAAAGTAATATGCAAATAATATGGTTAATAATTTGCGTATAATTTACGCAAATTATAATACATTATTTTATCGCTGCAGAATCTACGCATTATTTACAATACTATTTATATCATTGTATATATTTAGTAATATGCAAATATTAAGCTTAATAATTTACATTTGCGCAAATTATAATAAGTTAAGAAAATTGATAGAACCGACCGCTACTAAGTGATCATTCATAATGCAGGTTTTGTACCGAATTTAGAAAAGGGTTCCAAATACAGCCCTAATATTAGACAAGATAACGTAATTGATACTTTAATCGTAGACGTTGGACTAGCATTACAAAACAAAATATACTCAATGACAGACACACCTTCAGTAAGAATACCACATACTGAACTAGAACAAAAATTAATTAAAGCACTTGAAAGTACGTCCCGACAGTTAGACATTTTTCTTCAACATAATAACATTCATCCGCGTTCAATTTACAGTAGAATCCGAGACAAATAACCAAATCAACTTCCCAGACCTTACACTAAAACGGCAAAATAATAAAATTTCATTTAACATTTTTAGAAAACCGACATTTACAGACACTACAATCTCCCAGGACTCTAATCATCCAACATCTCATAAACTAGCTGCTATAATTCTATGGTTCACAGAGCCTTATCATTTCACTTAGTAAAGAAAATCAAGAAATCGAGTTTCAAACAATTTGACAAATTGCGGCAAATAATGGCTTCACCACTGAAAAGATTGACAGAATGAGAAGTAGGAAGAAAACAAGACAAGCTTTCCAATTCATTTTTCCTTCAGAGACAGTTAAAGATTCCAAATTTATTAGCATCACATATTTCTCAGAATCTCAGAAAAAATAGCAAATATTCTCAGAATCTCAGAAAAAATAGCAAATATTCTCAAAAAAGAAAAATTAAGAGTAGCTTTTAAATCAAATTCTAAATTAAGTAACATGCTCTAAGAAAGTAACATGCTAAAGAAAGAAACGACAAACTTGAAGGATCTGGAGTCTATAAGTTAACATGTACGGATTGTAATAGTGTGTACATAGGTCAGACTGGTCGAAATTTGAAACAATGGTTTAGTGAACATGAACGGTGATGCAAACTCGGAAAATCAAATTCAACCTTTTCAAATCATATACTTGATGAAAATCACACATTTCCAAATTTAAAAGATTTAGTTATTTTACACAACGCGAAGAAAAGTAAGAAATTAGACCTTTTGGAATCCTTAGAAATTTTTA
>JARJEC010004642.1:0-28005 GCA_030264575.1 Tachinus sp. AB-2021 | reverse complement strand
GTTGGGAGAGCGTATAGATATTTGAAAATGTTTTTATTTTCAACAACTGGTGTGAGGTTCGAACTCACGATCTTTGGTGTAGCGGTCGGATGCCTAGACCCCTGCGCCACGCTCCCTTTAATATATATATATATATATATATATCGGCTTTGTCCGATGACGTGCAGCCTGATTTGCTGTAATTATACGTCTGGAAGTTCTTTAATATATTCTACGGTGTCTTTAATATGGTGTTGTGTTTCTATAAGTACATCAGATACTGTTAGTTTTTTTATTTTTTAAGTCGAGTTTGTTTTTTGATCCTATATTTCGTGAATTATTTCAAAATGTGATCTGTAGTTTTGGCTTTGTTGCATGTTAGGCTTGGTGAGTTTTTTAGTTTGAATGTATATTGTTTATCACCTGTTAGTGAAGTTCTGTATCTTATTATTTTTTTGTATATGTTTGTCTATTCTTTTTGCATTTTCTTTCGTAGGTATTGTTCGTCATGATGGGGAATTTTGATGTTTGTGACAGGTTGGTTTACATTTTTAGCGGAGTAGTCGGCTTGTTCGTTTCCATTGGTGTTGGAGTGGCTTGGTATCCATTGCAACGTAATGTCATGTCCGTGGCTTTTCAAATACTTTATAATCTCTTTTTATATGTTTTTTCTGTGTATTTGATTGTTTTTGTATTGAGAAGGATTTTATCAATGAATTTGGATTTAATGGTAGCGACATTGGTATAATTTTTTATTGGATTTCTAGTAAACGGATATGATGTACAGTACGATTGGTTAGAAAGTATGTGTTTCATTTGTTGTTACGCTATGATATTTATTGGTTTTGTTTTGTTTCTACAATAGGTATGGTTGCAGCATTGTGTTAAATTATCTAATTTGTTTTGTTTCTTGGTGAATAGTTGTGTTTGAAAGGTGTGTGTCAATTTTAAGTTTTATTTGTATTTTCATTGAAGGTTCTGCGGATTCGCTAAGAAGGGCGTCAATGGGTGTTGTGCGCAGTGTTCCTAGGCATACTCTAAGGCATGTGTTTTGTATTATTTGTTTTTTAGTTGTGTTTTTGGCAGGTTATTAGCTTATACATGGTGGACCACCTAAGAAGGATCAGTCGTTTTTTGGCGTTATCCTTGGACTTAGAGGTTTGAGTTGCATGTTCTGGTGTCTTATGCTTTTTGCTAAAGTGCATTATTGTACATTTACTTGGATTTAAGTCTAGATTGAGTTTGTTTGGTGATTTATTAAGTATTTTTAAATTGAATTCAAGATCGGTTATATTGTTTTATTTATTTGTAAGTTGTTTGTGTAAATCACTATATCGTCAGCATATTATTATGTGAATATTGATATTTTTCATAGTTTTACTGGCGTATAAGTTGAGGCGGCCGTGGCGTAGTGGCTAGGTGCGAAGCATGTGTAGAACTATAATCGCACACCACAAACATATGTGAGGGGCGCCTGCACTCTGTCAAGAGTACGGCACCATAAGAAGAAGATAAGAAGATATGTTAAAGAGGATTGAACTTAATATTGATCCTTGGGGTAGTAACATATTGCATATCCTACTGATTTTGTGTACTTGATCGTATGCTTGGTTTATGTATATAAAAGCGGCTGTAGCTATTTCGAATTTGTTTGGCGATGGCCATATTACATTCAGTTCTCCACCATTGTTCCCTTGTGTGCTTTTTGTTTGTTGTTGGTTTTGTTTCTCTGTTCTATTTTGACTTGTACTTTTGATATTATTTAATAGTGGTAGCTTCCAATTGGATCTTTAATTACTGTCCAGTCGATGTAGGATGATAATGTGTTTGAAGTTAATGTCAAATCCACGCATTTATTTGCTCCCCACAATGAGCTGTAAGCATTTAGATCGCCTATTATGATTGTGCGTTCTGTATTTTGTTTCATTAGATTGCTGAGTGTATTTTTATCATTGAGTTGGGTGGTATGTATATGTCTGACAAAGTAATGTTCTCATTAATGATTATGCTTTGGCATTGAATGTTATTTATTTTTTTAGTTGTGTATTAGCTTTGTATAATATTTTGTTGGATTATTAATACTATACCTCCGTATCTGTGGTGACTATCTCTGTTTATGTTATAGTTTTTAAGTTTTATATTAATTGTTGGTTTGTGCCAAGTTTTTGATATAATAATATTAAATAGATGTTGTTTTGTTGAATGTAGTCTTGTAGTTTAGTCCATTTTTTTGTAGAGTGTGAGCGTTCCTCTGTAGAATGTTTATATGTAAGTTAGCCGTTTTTCTGATTTGATATTGGTTATGGTGGAAGAAAGTTTAGCTGAATTACAATATTATTTATTATGTTCATTAATTGTAAAAATACTGTTTTCATTTCAGGTTGGGATGTAATGTTCAGATTTTCCATGCTAGTTGTGATTTTGTTAGTTCTTTTTAAATCGCATTGCTTGTTCTATGGGTGTTATTTGTGATATTATTTGGTTCGGTGTTTATGGTTTGGTATCACTTACTTTATTGCCATATGTTTGATTACTAGGAATTTCGGGTACTGTTAAGGCGTTCTTTGATCTGTGTTCGGTGTTCTGTGTTTCTGTATGATTTGTTGTTTTTCTTGTTTGTGTATTCGACATATTTTATCTTTTGCGCTGTGATTTTTTTTACAGTTGTTGCAATGAAGGGCATTTGGACGCCACATTTATTACATTTTATTGTGCCTGCGCGGTATTGTTTTTTTATATGTCCAAATTTGTAGCAGTTTAGGCATTGTACTGGCCTTTCGATGTAGGTGTGCACTATGAATTTTATCCATGTAAAAATGTGTTGGCGTAGTATCTGATTCAATGGTAACTTGTATAGTATTCAATTGAATTATTTCTGCCTGTTCCTGTATATTTGTTATTTTTTGCTAAAGCGTGCATGTAATTATTTTATTATCATTTTCTCGTCCCGTTTTTATTATAGTTTCAATTTCTGTTTCATTGTCGTTATGTAGAATAAATTGTTGTTAATTTTTTTGAGCGGGTGTAAAAGCGCAATAGTTGAATTTATTTCTTTCTGAGTTTTTTGTTAATATATTTGCGTTTGTTGCTGTGTCGCAGTATGCACGTATTCTGCTTGGTCCGGAAATTTTGAGATCGGTAATTTCACGGTATTTCTCAAATAATAGTGTTGCTATCTTTGAGGGATGTAGTTGGTTTTTTAATTATGATCAAGTATGATCCGGGGTGATTATGTGAATATGTTTTAGGGTACTGTAGTGGTGTTTGTGATATTTCCATTGCATTTGTTTGTGCGGTGGAACTGAAAGATGTGGCGGGATTGTGCGGGATGTCGGAGGAGTAAGGCACTGTATGTTTTGTATGTAATGTGTTACTTGCATGTTCAATTTGTTGTGTCTGCGGGCTGCTTTTTGTTACGGATTCGCTTTCGCTCTCGGTGTGGCTATCGTCCATGCGGTTTTGTGCGTTTTTCTGTGTGTTTGGTTTGTGATATTGTTTTGGCCCATACTCCAGGGTGTGGGTCTCGACAGCCCTTTAGCACATGCTGCTTTTGTAATTTTGTTTCAAACTACTATGGTTGTTTATAATGTTGATTTATTAACAGGCGGAGGTATGTCAATACGTCCTTGCTGATTCGTTGTCAACACTGTACTGTTTGTGCAACTACATTAAAACCTTTTTCTGTTTAGTAACATCACCAATATTTACTCTTTTGTTTGCAATTTGTTGTTTTATAACATGCAAAACGGTACAAGCAGCAATCAAGTTGCAAACGTTTCTGGTTGCGTTCCATTTTGGGATACATTTTAGGAAGTAGCATAAGTACTATATAATTGTAATCTTAATTTCGCTACATAAACTTTTAAGCGCCTGCACAGCTCAATAAGAATTTTACACATATCATGTACATTTTGTAACTGAATAATATTGAATTATCTTACACAACAAATCGAAATAAATAAATTAATTTTTTATTTCAGTAATTTGCAATTTGGTTTAGCTTTAATCCCCTGAATAAAATGTTTATAGCTCGGGCATTAATTTTGAGCCACATTATACAAAATAATTTGACATATTTAATGTCATTATCAAGTAAATATATCAAGTCGGTGGAGTTTTAATATTTTATTATTTTTAGTATGACTATAACAACTGAATTCCACCAATTAAGGATATCAAATATTTAATACAAATTTGTTAGTCAGCATAATTTTTATCAATATTTTAAAATTTTCTAATATTCTCATCAAAATTAGCGTTGACGTTGCATTTTAATAAATAATTGCATTTTTGCATATTTCTTTAAATTTCTAATTAAGTATGTTTTTTAGGGAGCAATGCAAGATGTGAGACTGATTGCGGGTCCTCATGGGTACCTGTCCCTCTGCCCTAGCCTAGACGCAACGTGCCCGACGTGTGGCCAGTTCACCCTGTTGCAGAGCACCGTGCTGGAGCTGACGAGACATCTTAAGGAACTTTCCGAAAGGGTATATGGACTACCATGTAACGTCCCTTATGCGTTCAGTACAATGTTTTGATTGTATATAATTCTCTGCTTTGCAGTTAGTAGCAGCTGAGGGACGTATTAGCAAGGTGGAAGAATGCGATTGCCAGAAATCATGCTGGGTCAACGAGACAGCTCACGCTGATGGTGCCAGATGGGAACAAGGCTGTAACTTGTGCACTTGCGTGGTTAGTTTCAATCATACACTACATTAATTTTTAACAAAATTTTTATCAAATAATCCACAACTTGGATGCATATATTTGATTAAATACTTAATTAGAACTATTTTGTAAGATGACGGACGCATTAAATATTATTTGAAAAAAATGCTAAATGAAATTGCGTATTTTTTAAATTTTGTGAACTTTGATTTATTCAGGTTTTTTTAAATTATTATAAAGTAAGTCTAAGAAATTTCTGTAGTCAAAATGTCTTTAAACGATCGAATTAATTATATTTTGATGAAAAATCAAAATTTAATTCTGATTATAATTTAGTACTATACCACCACCGACGGTGGCGGATCTACCAAGTAATTATTAAAGTTTAAGATTCGCGATCCCAAAAGCTTTGAGGGGGGCATACACTCACCACCCAATATTGACATATTTTTGTAATTTCTAAAATTATCCTTGATATTTTTTTACAATTCTATATTTTTTTTTCATTTTTGTTTTCAAAGTTTCGGTTTTTTTAGATTTTACAGACATTTTAAAAAAAATTGTGAAATTTTCTCGATATATTAGAAATTTCAATTATTTTTTTATTTTAGATATTCTTCACACGATTTCATTTTTTTCACTTTTTCTTGGGATTCTTTATGTTTTATAATTTTGTAGCATACATTTCCTATTATTAGACTTCAATTTTATACATTTTCTCAGTCTCTTTTCAAGCTTCTGTAACAATTGTTTGATATTTTCTACATTTTATTCACATTGTACAACATTTTACGAGATTTAAATTAATTTTAATTTAATTAAAACGGTACTTCTAGTTGTTAGTACCGTTTTATGGCCTAACCCCTAAAATAAAATAATTTACAGAAAGTAGATAGTTTTCTTGATGAAAGAAATTAATGAATGAAAAAAATTATTTTATATAAACAATTTATTTACCAAAATAATTAATTGTTTTTGACCAATTTATAAAGTACGGTGCATTCATTTCACCGACATTGTCGCTTTAAATTGTTCAAAGTCATTTAGATCAAATTTTACGCTATATGAGTTATTACAGTTGTAGTTACTTAACCAATTTTGCTTGATAACATGCGATAACAAATTTAAAGTAATTTGTTTTTATGGGAAAGTGGTTATTTTTATATACAATCAATATGTGGACATCGAAATAGGATCACAAACATAGTGCAAAGCATATCTATTTTGAGTCTTCTAATAAGTTCAAAAGTTTAATTGATTAACTATGTATGATGTCTAGTTAACTTGTGTATTTTTAATGTTGTGGCCGGTAAAATTATTATAAATACTTTTCAAAAGTTAAAAAAAAATATTGTTTAGGCTGACACTTGTTGAAACTAACATATGAGTTTAAAAGGTTCCAAAATTATATTTAATTCTACTGCGACAATTGTTTTACCGCACTGTGGCATCATTATCATGTATAATGACAAATTACAAATTAACAAATGACTTGTATACTAAATGAACATAATATTTGGAAGGGGGAGACTAAATAGCATAGATTGAATCAATTTACCGATGCAAAAAAATTCAAAAAAAAGCATTCAATACTAAATTTAAACAAAAGCAAAAACAATTTTCGCAAATAGTGAAAAATTACAAAAGTTAGCTAAGCAAAATAGTACACAATGTTTTACAAAATATTATTTTCTCATTTATTTGTATAAATGAGAAAATAATGGAAATAAACAATAAATGTCTAAAACATAATGTATAAGATATTTAAATTATTCACATTGTTAAATAGAATACCTCTTTTATAATTCTCATTTTTATTATCATTAATTTTTAGAGATTCTAATAAATTTAGCGCGAGACCTTGCTATTCTTATGCAAAATTTTACTTTTGTATGTATATATAAATAATCAAAATAAATGTAATTGGTCTTAACTGCTCATTTAATAGAACACGGCTATTTATTTAGTAACTTAGTATTTGTGTTTGTTGAGTTTTACACAAATGGCTATCGACCTGAAGGTTCTTCAGCTGTGTTGATGTAGGTATGTGTGTGTTGTGTTAAGGCTCCGTGCTTGCACAGCGGTGAAACTTACGGACAATCTCATGTTTAATACGAGGATTTCTTTTAAAGTTTATTGCTGTTTATTCGTAAACAATTGAATTTATTAAAAAATGATTCATACAAAATATGACGGAAATAATTTTCTTATTCTCTAATTTAATCTTCAACTTTTGTGGAACACATTTTTGATCATTTTTTTAATTACGGAAAAAAGTTAAAAAAGACTAATTGAAAAATCAAAAATTAAAAATTTGAAACCTTAAATTTTTTCTTATTATAAAGTAAATGGATTAAGTTATAAATAAATAAGATATAATTTTATTAGATTACAATTTTAATATTATTTGCGCTGCGGAAGTGAAAGGAGTTTAATTCTAGTTGTCTGTTTGGTCTTGATGGATATACGGCACGACACGCCCGGGCGGGCCGGCACAAATCACGTTGAAATATTATGCTATATGCGAGAATAATTTGATTGTTATTCATTTCCAAACTTTTGTATTTATCATAAATCAATTCAAAGAAAATATGATACGTAGTACGTAGCGAATCTATGTGGAACACTTTTATTAACTGAGAAAATTTCGAAATCTATTAATAAATAAAATTTTAAACAAGTAAAATAAATAAAATGTTTTTGAAGAATATTGTATTTGTTGTATTTTATTATCCATGAAATCAGTGAATTTTTTCGAAATATTCAAAATAAAACTTTAATTCTCTGTACTATAATTTCGCTACACAATTAGGGAGAATATAAAATAAATATATGTAATTGTGTAACTATAACATTGTCAATTGTGTAATTTGTAACAATAAATATTAAATTTGATGGTCTAAATATTTAAAACTGGGGAATTATTTTAATCATTTAATAGAATATTTAGGTTGTTATAATAAAATTATTAATTTATGTTATTTAATATCAATTTAAATAAATTAATAATAATTATAATATAACTGCAATTAAACATTTTCCTGTTTTATTTTATAGAATTTTTGTATATTCAATTTTATTGTTTCATTTTTGTAATAAATTTTATTTTTATTTTATGGTATTTTATTGTTATATTTGATATATTTTTGGACCGGTTTCGATCATTTTGATCGGTTTGAAAATGTATCAAACATAAAAATAAAAAAGCATAAAATAAAAAGTTTATTACAAACAATAAAAATTAATAAAGCATTTCTTATATTTTCACTGCAATTTTGAATTTTTTGTCAAAAAAGTAATAATATTTTATAATGATCAGCCTAATTTGATTTTAATTGTTCAATCAGTTCTGATAACATGCAGTTTAAATAGAAAAATGATAAATGTAAACCCATTTTATCTCCCCAAAACTCTTTACAGTGCTTATTATGCCTTTTGGAGTCCACACTCAAAATAAACAAGTAAGGTTCTTTATCAATCCACATCGTTTCATTTCGTTTAGTTTTTCAAAACCTGGGCCGCATTAGGTTTAGAAAAACTAGCCATTCAACTTAATTACATTGATGTCTTGTACAAATTTAATACAATTCACGCTCAATCTGGCCATTATTCAAAGAGCATAAAAATGCTTTTTTTTATTTTGTGAACATAGTGGCTTTCCACATAACTCCGTAATGTTGAGAATTAAATGTGGATTATGGCTTTTTGCAAAAAATCTTTTGTTTTTAATTTTTTTTTACTTATTTTTCTCAGTTCATAACGTTTGGCATAAAATATAATTTTAAACAAAAATGTACTCTTTATTATCAAAAACTAATAATGATTCTCTTTTTTCGTTTTAAGTTCTTTATTTTTAAGTATAAAAATAAATATTAATTATTCATTAGACATTTCAAATAATACAAGAAAAAAATTGTTAGCAAAAAATCAATTGCAAATAATTTGCATAAAATGTGACTTATAAAAACATCTGTAGGGGCTTTGTGGTAAAATCAAGTTTAAATTCTATTGTGTTTGGCATATATTTTCCACAACGCGTAGTAGGCGAGCACATAGAAATTTAAGGCAATACAGATATTTTTCCACTATACAGAACCTTAAGGCGTGTTACTCTAGAAATTTGATCTGATATCTAGAGCACCATATGGCGAATAGTACAGGTAGGCGGAGTTACGAGGTCAGCAATCTAAGTGCTGAACGTGGCTAACATTCATTTTTGCAAGCATTCCACATCGACTTTACTGGATATGCAACCCCGGCGGATAAAGCTATTTAATTAACTAAACTTAAAATTTAGCAGTGACTGAAACAGATACGGAGTCATATCTTTTTTATTTATTAATATTTTTTATGAAATTTTCTGGGTTAAAGTTAACTGCAACGGGGTTGTTCTATTACACCAAATGTGGACACTTATCTTTTGAGCATTAAGTGGATTTTCGTGAGTATCTTTCGAGTTGCGTTAGCTCAGAACCGGAAGTTCTGTTTATATCAAGATACTCACTAAGATGAATGCGATGTAAGCTACATACGAAAAGTTTAATCCGAGACTTCAGCTGGCACTTGCACATTAAATTCTTGACGAAACGTCTCTGACTGTAGGATTTACTTAATCAGCATAAACAACTTTATAGAAAAATCCGGCCAGTTTGCCATTAATTAACATAAAATACTATTTTTATCACTATTTGCTGTCAAATCCGCAGTAGTTTCGTAATAATATATTAAAAACCGTAGAATTGTATTGATGGTCTTTGTATAGTTTTCGTAATAGTCATTGTTGTCTAACCAAAAATACGCTGTTTTTAAAACTAGATATTAAATTTCAGTTAAATGTCTCCATAGTTCAATCAGAAACAATGGTATATTTCAAACCCAGGTAAGAAAGTGCTTTCTTGCAGACTGCGGGCGGTTTATGTGTTGTGTGGTTTATAATTGACCAACATCTGAAAGGGCTATTTCTTAGCAAGGTTTGAATACTATTTTTTCCACAACCAGCAGAATTTTGATTTTGACACCTGAGAAACTTTAAACGCAGCTCCTCAAATGTCATAAAAATCGCGTGATTTACTTTCTTTCCTATGCGAGAAAAGTTAACTTTTTCACCTCAATTGAAGTGCTCATAGTCTACGTTTCTAACCAGTTGTGAAAAAAAATTCAGCAAACATTGGTTTTAAGTAAATACCTTCTCTTGGGTTTTTGAATATTTTTGACTTAAGTTAATCAAGAGGTACATACAATATGTCCTGATTCTTTTAAGTTACTTTTTCATAGTTACTTGAAGTTTTTAATCTATATTACACATGTTAATGAATTAAACTAGCATTGTCAACGAACTGAGGAATGCTGTTAAATAATTTGATCAATACCTGAAATTCTTATAAGAATTTGCAGTTGATTTATTAGGTAAAGCTTATATTAATTTTTAAGACAATCAGGTTATTTTATGCCATTGATATCAAATACTCAATTAAACCTAAATGTACTAGTAGAGTTGTTAAAATTTGATTCCTTAGAAATCTAACAAACTAAACCAAATATTGATTCGTGCCGCTGCGGTTTTGGGTTTACATTGAAACCAAACCGCAATTGCATGAGCGATTACATGACACTTTTCACTTTTCTGTGCTTGTTTTTGTTTCAGCGTTTGCTATTAAAACAGTTGCATAAATCCAGTCTAAGTGTTTTTAAGAGTATTGTGTATTTTTAATTATAATGATTATGTTTGTACTGCTATATTATTTTAACTTAACATAATATATCGTTATAACTAGCGGCAATATTGGAAAAATGGAAATATAAGTCAATTTTTAATTAATACATACTAACTGCAATTTTAACTTTATTAAGTGTAACAATGAAAAAATAAGAAACTTAATTAATAATTTTAGTTTATAAATATGTAATTCATTAGACAATTGGCTTTAAAACTTTTTATGTATACTAATTGCATCGAGTGTTTTTCATTTCTTTTGAAACATGTTTTGTTATATTTTCACTCATGCTTATCACAACACACTGTCGGAACTAACTAGGCTAATCAAGCATTTTAAATAATTTAGTTGAGTTATACCTATTTTAAAATAATTTGCTAAAATGTAAACAAGCCGACTGACTTTCTATTTTCAAAATGTCATTTACCATATTATGTATGTACAGGCCATACAACCTATAATCACTTATAATAATTTACGTCGACTTACGTAATCAGCGACGGTTTAGGGTATTATAACCCGGCTCATCCAAAAAACGGTATTTATTATTATAGTATATTTTTGGGTACAATTGAATTAATCTGACACGATCGGTAAATGATGTATGGAAGAGAGAGTTCTCAGCCTTTTCCCAACTTATACAAGGTGGACGTGGTCCACCTAAGAATGATTAGGCGTTTTTTAAGTTATTATTAGAGATTGGAGATTTGAATTTTGGAAAGTGTAATATACTCCATTAAAGCTTCAAAATTTTAATTTTATAATTTTTAAATTTGTACTAAACACCCTTTGTATTTTTGTAATTGACATAAGTTATTCATTACTACAGCTAGGACTTCTACTTCTATATGTAAACAACTGCAAAATACGCGCATAAAGAAGCATTAAAAAACAGCAAAATAAGCATTTTTATTATCAATATAAAATCAACCAAAAAATAACAGTTATTAGTATAATAATAAACACTTGTTGTGTACAAACAAAAGCAAAATTCAAATAATAATAATAATTTGATAATAATAATTATTATTATGACTTGTTTTCAAAAGAATTAATTTTATGTTTTTTAAAATATTCAATTAAAATAGGCCTTTTTCTGTCACTCAACAAGTTCTTATGTGCCAAAAAGCTACTTTCGACATCTACAGATGTTATTTAAACTTTGGTATTAATGATTTCATCTGATGTCTTTCCATATATGATAGCAAATATATTAGCAATTTTTACCTATTTTAAAAATCCTTTATTTTTTAAAAGAACTTTGCTTATTCTGTTGCTTATTTTGTCTGAAAATGTTTAAAATTAGCACAAAATTGCCAAAATATGCAAAATTACTTAAAATAAACATTAAATATGCATAAAAATTAAGAATAAACTTATAAAAATTCTTATAATATGCACTAAATATCCATAAAAACTAAAATATGCATAAAACCCGAAAATTAGCAAAATAAGTCAAAACAAGAAGGTACCATTTGCTTTATTTTTACTTAGAAGGTGGTACTTTTTAGAGGCAGCACCTTAGAGAAGCTAATCAATAAGGAATTGAAAAACATTTTATAAATACAACAACAAACAGAGTTGCAATGATTATTACAAAATTTGTTCAAAATGTTCTCCATTTTAAAGCAACGAGAAATTAAGTTTTATATTATAATTATTAATTACTTACCAATGAAATATTAAAGAGAGAATCAAGTATGTGGAAAAACGACGGACGCACGCTTATAATTATAATTAAATTATAATCCGCAGGTAGGGGTACCACTATAGCAAATTAATGATAGATTAAAAGAAAAGTTACAAATAAATTTTAAATATGTTGATGGACTTATTAGAAATACTTTGTAATATTTTTCATGTTAGTATTACTATTTGATATTTTTCAGTTCTCTAAATATTGTAGCATTTATTAATATTATTAAATATTTGTAAAAAAAGTTTAATATCTCAAAACATACGAGCGATGTTATGAAGTACTACCTACTACTTAATGTAGTTTTTACTTTTTGTATGTTCAATCTGATTCTCAAATATATCTCGAGATTTATATCGCTAACCACTTGAACGTGAAGTTATATGTTTTTTTTCTGCGATAATTTTTAGCCTTGAGATTACAGAATCCAATATTACTTACAATTTATCATTGCATTTTAAAAAAATATGTAAAACTGCCATATAACTGCGGTTTTTTTTATTGGTTTATTGGTTTTTGGCATATTAACATATTGATTCTACCAGCTATAACTCATGCCACTATTATTGCTGCAAGTAGAGTTCTACTTGATTTATTAAATTTTCCACTATCTGTAAATTACAAGATTATTGCAAAAAAAGTCAATTCGCTCATTTATGTTGAAGTACCTATCATAAGTAATCTTTATTTCGCGAATTTTTTACTTGCTTTTTTCTTGCAAACCCAAATTTTTGTGAAGAACAATTAATAATAGGTATTTACAAGGTTATTAATCGTCACTGAGATGAGGTTTTTTAATGAACACTTCTTAAACATATTTACTAAATTTAAATCTATTTTGTCGCGAAATTGTGTAAGCTAAAATCTGAACTGCAAAAGCGTCAGATTTGTTTTAAGCATCAGAGAAATTATTATATAAAAATAGATGTCAATAGCTACGTTTATTTATTCGCAAATCTTCTAAATTCTAATGTAGGATTGCGCTTTTTAGTGTTCTTGCCCATCTCTCTATAAAATCAATTTTTAATTATTAGGGCAGCCCCGAATAAAATTGTGATTATCCGCCCATTAAATAATATACTGTTTTCCACTTTTGTTGTAAAACGTCCTAATATGTTATATAATATATACTAACCAACCCTAATCCTACCGCTAGCCGTAACCCTAAACCTAAACCTGAACCTAACCCTAGCTCTATTCTTCATCACACTCACGCTAACCTTAACCTTAACTCAAACCACAGCTTTACATTACCATTGAGATTACAATTGATTTCAATAAATAATATTTTTCAACTCATGAATATGAAAAACGAAATAAATGTCTAATTTATTAAAGTTTTTTGGTTTTTTAAACATTTTTCAAAAGACATGAAACAAAATCAACAGAAAATTGGAAATGAAAAAGCCAAACAGCCAAAATTACAAAACTAAAAAAATCATAAGTGTTTAAACAGCATTTAAACTGCCAGTTTATTATGTATATATAGTGAACACGGTTGCTTCTTAAATATTTTTAGTAGTTCCGCCCAGGGCGCAATTCAGTGACATCTGCCAAACAATAGAATACACAAACATGCTAGTTTTGGGTAAACATCGCAGTATATTGTATAGATGTCATTGTCAAACATTGAAATCCGTCGATCACTGTAGTAAGCTCCACCTCAACCTAACTTAATATAAGGCAACAATAGGCAATGACTAATAATTATGTCAGATTAAATAGAGGTGATGGTTAGTATAATCTCTGATAAACGGTTAGTATTTTGACACATACGCCATTTGCCAGCAATTCCTGTAACGGCTAGTCGTTACAGGGATTGACTGACAGTTTGACACCAACATATACATCTCAATGAATTGATATCTACAAGTAATTTAATACACACTTTTTTTACTATAAACTACAAATATCCAAATTGACCACCGTTTGTTTCTAAATACTTTACTGTGCGTATATTTCGAATTTATGATATTGTCAAGCATCAACGGGGTAAAACGACCCCATTAAATACATAGATAACCTATATAATATAGACGAGCGATATTTATATATTTCTTATGAAACGTGCCGTTTAGTTCTGTCTCGTGTAGGGAGGGGAATGCGCAAAAAATGTCAATGGTTTCATTCAAATAAATTAAAAATCATAGAATCATGATGGTCTGAAGTGCAGTGTACCGAGATGTGATGTATCCCAACAATATTGACGATATTTCAAATGGACATGAAATAAATTTAAATTTTATTCAAGTGTTTCATATTGAAAAATTATCTAACCTAATATATATGTTACAGTTTAAGTACATATACCCACAAATGTGCACTTAATTTTGTACTTTTACCGTAACATATATTTATATATTATGTTAGATCATTTTAAATTAGAAATACTTACATCATTATGCAAAGGAAATTTTCATAATATAAAATTTTGTCTATTTCGTTGAGATACAGTCATGCTCACATTAATCTAGTACAAACATATTTGGTTTGTGTACAAGGTCTTTAGATTCACACGGATTCATTATTAAAATGACAATTGTCAATAGGTTAGGTAATATGAGAAGTCACCTTTACAACAACTAAATTTAGATAATTGCATAACTAGATCTACATTGCTCGTACTAGATTTATGTGAGCAAAACTATACATCACATTTCGGTACACTGCGCTTTTCCACAATAATAATTCACTGATAATTCTATCAATCTATCAATTTTATTTGAGCAAATTGCAAATTTAGTTAATGTTTAGCTATGACAAAAAATGACATAGGGTATGATAATGACAAATAATAAATAATTAATAAAGTTTTAAATATTTTAGATTAAAGTTAAAGATTACGTCCAGAACTAAATTATTTGATACCAACATAGACAGTTTACCCCCCCCCCATGATTAAATAAATACAGCACCTACGTCAAACTGACGGATTAAATTTTATGTGTATTGGTTTATTACATTATATTACATATCCAACATTATAAATTCAATTTTATTTGTTTATGTAGTTATGTATGTGTTGAGTTAAAGCTTGTTACTCAAGAAAATTGCCTCAGATATCTAGAGCGTCACTAATTGTTTCCCAATGGCGAATGGTACCGGTAGACGGTGTTATGTTTTATTTATATTATGTGGGATTACATACTTTTGCGACTTATTTTATTTAGTGATATTACCTTTGTAATTGATTCTACATGAAACTAATAAACCATTATTATTATTATTATTATTATTATTATTAATATTATTATTATTATACAAAAATGTTGCTACTTTAAAAAGCGTATTTTTAATTTGAATTAGATTTATTCTTGGAAAGTGGTTTAAATAATTTTCTATATTTGTTATTATTGATTTTTAATAAACCTCGTAACTTTTATTATAATAAAAAAGAAAGTAAATTAGTAAATAAATTACGCAATTAAAACAATATTTGTACCGGGTAGCAATAGCTATAGAGAAGGCTGTTTTATTTTATTATTTATGAAGCTATAGAAACGATATTTTTAAAAAAGTTAAACATCGATAAAAAAAATTGTAGACACTAGATCAGTGGTCACCGTAAGCAATGGGTTGAAATCGTCAGAGAGTTCGTGAGAAAAAAATTCTGACACAATGATACTAAACATTGCCATCTAGATACAAAAACAAAAAATTGATTTTTTTGTTGCCATGGTAATGAAAATTAACGATTTATGCGATTTTGTATTCCGTTTACAATTTGCAAGATGGCATCGTTTTCGAAATAATCGAAAGTGATACCGACTTTACACATCATAATAATTGGCATTTTTATGTATACAAACTTGTAAAAATTTTATTTGTACAGCTTAATTCTTAATAAATGTCAAAATTAAAACAGCCATTCCTATGGCTTGGGTTACTTGGTATACAGGGTTATTTACAATAGGTGTAAAAACTTTGCAATCTTATTTTTTACGTAATTTTGTAATAAAAATGTCATGTGAACATAATATATAATATAGGGTCTTTTAAAACATTGTCTTAAGCTAGAACTTGATTATTTTTAACGATAAAGCAATAATTTTTAAAATAGAGTTGCTTTATTTTATAATAGTTCTTTATTCAAAAAAATATTTTGACAATTCTGCTATCGATTTAACCGGAAGAAACGTCAATCTTGTTATGTAAATTAAAACATGTATATTTTATTAATTTTGAAATACCTAAATAATCTTCTTTATGAAAGTTTATTAGACCTATGTAAAATTATTTGAAATTTGTCTGACTTTGAAAGAAACTGGAAGGCCAAGCATTTTTCAAACATTTTAATTTACAAACTCTTTGAGTTTACTGCATTTTTGTCTAGTATTTTACAAAAATACAATCGGCGCTCCAACTTGAAAACCAATCTCTGCAGACAAATTCAAGTGAAAACTTATTTATGAGAAAAACTTCAACACCTTCGATGATTTTTTAACAAAATTGTAGGAACGGGTTCTATTTTATTGCTGATATTTTTATCTCAGCGGTTTTGTTGTTTTTGTCCTCGAATTTAGTCCCATTTGAAAGAGTTATAATTTTGATGCTTGGTTAATTTTGTTTAATTTTTGCACAGTACGGATTTTAGGCTGGTATAAAGCCAGCAAAAATTGTAAAAATTTGAAATGTGTACGTGGGGAAGTCGGGGTTACACCGCAAAAATACCTCTACCACAAAAATTTGTTTTACGCCTCCGATTCCTTTTACGTCATGTAGAGCAAGAGCGGGCGAAGTTTTTAGTCAAAAATAATGTTTTGATATTAACGCTTTCCGAAAATCGCAAAAAACAACAATTTTTGGTCAAAATTTAACTAATCTATTTTTGCGTCGATGTTAATATCTTTCATTTTAGACCCATCGCTTCCTGCTTTGAAGCAATCGAAAGAGGAAAAACGGACGATCTATTATAGCAGTTTTTCAAAAAAATTCTAAAAACTAAACAATTTTTTTTGTCGTTTTTGCATTCTCTGCACGCAAATGGGCCGGTAACCGTAAGATTTTCCAATATTCCCATTAGGTTTCTTGTGCAACCTCGTACAGAAGCCTGAAATAGCAACAACAATTTGTTTTTGATATCCCCTTTTACATATTCGAGTAATTAATTAGGAAGTTTTAAGCAATATAATTAATAACATTAGCACTGATGCAACCAATAGAGCCGGAATAAGTATTAATATTATTGAATATTGTCGTCTTCGTATCATTTCAGTATCTACATATCGAACATTGTTGTATATAAATTGATATATTTAAAACTTAGAAGCTTATTCCTAAAGTGAAAACTTTATTTAAATATTAAAAATATTATTGGTATTCAATTGGGACGATTGCAAACAAAATTATTATTGACGCAATTTTGCTGAAAGTGTATAACGATATCAATTCTAAAATAAATTGAAATTAACAAAGTAGCAATTTACTTATTTAATGGTAATTTTAAAAATTGCTGTTTAATTGTAAAAGTTTTTTTAAAGCCTCTATAGAACATTTATTGTGCTCTGGTAAAATCGAAAATATTTATATCTGGTTCAACAAAATTATAGAAGTTCAAAAGCATCGAATTAGAGATTATGATTAATGATACAATACTTTTTTACAGTAATTAAGTTACTAACTTAAGTTAAGAGTTGTCATTGCTGTTAAAGCATACGAAATATAAATTTTTCAGTTGTTATATTTAAAGTATTAAATCTAAAAGTTAATATGTATTTTTTTTGCTATTTTAATTTTGTTTATGTTTTATATAAATTTTGCTTTGGTAGCAATGATATAGGACGCATAGGATTTTAAGCAAAAAAGTTATATCAACATAGGTCCGATTTGGAAAGGTTGGCAAATCATTAGTTCTTGAAGAAAAAAGCTGTTCAAAATTATAAGAAGTAGGCTTTGAAAATAATTGCAAAGCAATGCTTTCGTGTTTTATTGTTGGTTTTAAGTTAACGTAACTGGTAATTGTGATTATTTTAAAGATACTTTTAACGTTTACCAAGTATTTATCGATACGCTTAGACGATTTGAGAGAAACTGTAGCAACACTGTATTCTATATGATTAACAACATTCACCATCATATTCATCCATCGTTGGATGTAAGCCTTTCCTAACTTATTCAACTCCTTTTTGTCTTTCCATTTTCACTTTAGGGTCTTTTTTGTCCCCAAGGTCCCCGCTTCGGAATTCAAAATGTTTATATGTTATCCAACATAACAAATTGATAATTTTCTCTTTTATATTGTTCAAAGTTACAACTTTGGTTAATATTTCCACATTATCAATGATACATAAAAATTTGATTTAAATTATAAATCATTTTTATTCTATTATTTATGGTATTTCTAGTACAAGTGAGTAAAATTAATAATGTGAAAATTAGAGGAGCGGCCAAACCAATTTATTCATGTGTACTAAACTCATTTTTTTCCTTCCAGTTATTTCATAAAACTATATAATAAAATACAATGCATCTTTATTGGTCTTAAATTGTATTATTTAAGATTGGTTAAATAGTTAATATTACGATTTGTTAGATTATTCGTATTATGCCTACTCAAGTAACTTGTGATAGAATTTTTGAAAAAACTTGCGAGAACGTTTACATATAAGCAAATTATTTAGGCAATTGCTTACAGCAAAGTTATAATAATAATATTATAGTATTTAAAAAAGATATAATAAAATGAAACAACAGTAAATCATTACTTACAAACTTATATTAATTAGTAGCAACATAATATCAAAATTATTATTTATATTTAAATATATCAGAATACTTACACAATTTACTTGCAAGAAAATTTCAGCAAATCAGAAACTTGCTAGAGCACTCTTGCAACATGAAAAATAATTTGTGCCGCAAGTACTTTTTGCAAGTTTTGCGACTTCCCTGCTTGTGCTTATGGAGAGTATTTATGCAAATAAATTAGCATGTACTTTCAGATAGCGACTTGCGATAGATTTACTTGGTGGTGTAAACGTAGCATTGATTTATTATACTGTCTTATGTAGGTTATGTACCAATCAAAGTGATCAATTAAATCAATTTAGTTTACTTTTAACGACCATTATATTTGACGATGATTGTGGAGCGGCAATAGGTCTATCAATTTTTTATATATTTATCAGAACGGCAAAAAAGAAATTATGTAAATAAAATTATAGTAATTAAATGAAAATATCACGTAGGTATCAAATAAATTTGTCATATAATACAACTGACATTATCACTGCCAATGTTATTATCGTATTAAAGGCATGGAAACCATTTTCTCACAGATAACAGTGAAAAATAGCTATTTTAATACAAGTGAGTAAAGTGCGTCATTTAATCACGAGTCTAACAGTTGGAAGCACGAGCCGCGTAGCGGTGAGTGTCCCACTTAGACGAGTGATCAAACCACTTTACTCATGTGTATTTAACCTAATTTTTTTCATTTTCGCAATCGGAATTGATAAATTGAATAACTTTTATTATAATTATTATTGCATATTAATGTTTTAGAAAGGCAATCAATTTACTAAACATTTTAATATGGATGTTGTTTTTTATGGCTTTGGTCCTTTTAAGCATAGAGTAGTGTCCACAATGTCATTTGTAATTATTTCTTGCTTTTCTGTGCAAAATATCCAAGCAAAATGTTTTCCAATATCTGCTTTCATTTATTTTCATTACACAGAATAACAACTTTGTAAAAATAAAATTTGATATAACCAAAATGACATATGTCAACTATCAAATTGTTTTTAGTGGACCGTATTGTATAGTCTACGACCGTAACTCGTAATTCTGAGACCTTCAAAAAAGCATTTTTCCAGTATCGGTGTTTCGGACCGTAAACCGTATTTTTAATGCAAAAATACGGTCAAGATCGTATAATTGGCAACTGTTATCGGGTATTAATACACAACAGGTCGATTTTTTACCGGGTAAATTTTCCTTAATTTGACAATAATTTGCTTATAGGAAATAGGTTTGAGCCACATAAAAAAAATTAACCTGGTATAAAATAAACTTCGTGTGTATTACAGGTGATTGAATATGATTAAACATGTAATGTATTACTTACGAAATAATGCTTACAATCCTGTAATTTTACACATTTTCTGTGCAAAAGTACAAATTAATTGTCTGATTCATGTCAAATTTATTTTAGATGACATTTAACTTACGGAATCAGCCGTCTATTTTTCTAAAAGCAAGGTGCAGTTTTATGGATTTTGACCATCTATTGATAGCCATCTTTATCACTATAAAAACAATCCAATTGGTCGATTTTTTTTAAATATACAGAAATTGGCTGATGAAATAAGAATATATTAATCAGTATAAATCAACCCTATTGATCAATATTTTTAAATATACAAATTCTGATTGGTCGATGAAATAAGAATATATTAATCATTGAAAAAAAAATTTTACGGTTATCAGTGAAAAAAAAAGTTTTACTGTTATGTGTAAAACATTTTTTTTCCTCGGTAAAATTTTTTGTAGTTTACGTATTGATGGTGATGTGTAAACTCTTTATTTTTTGACGTATGTAGAAAAAAGTATTATGTTTTAGTTTAGTTATCTGAATGAAAGTTTAAAAAAATTAATAATGTAATGTGTGTATTCTTTTAATTATTAAACCCATTTTTGTTGCAGCATGGGGAAGTACAATGTAGCCCGGTCGAGTGTCCTGTTCTTACCTGCAAGAAGCCAGTGAACAAAACTGGTGAATGCTGCCAAAGTTGTCTTAGTGAGTTAATAGTATTATTGATGAAACTTCATTCTTAACAAAGTGTTTGTTACAGAAAATTGTTATTTTTACGGTGTCTTTTATGATCATGGGGATCAAATTGTTGTTAAGCAGTGTGTAGAGTGTGAATGTATAGATGGAAGTATGGAGTGTGACAACATGGATCCAAAAACAAAATGTCCAAAGCTGACGTGTCGGCCTGAACAGCAATTCAGCGTGCCTGGAGAATGTTGTAAATTTTGTCCAGGTAATTATTTAACTACTTTATTTTGCTTTTGGCTTTTTTTAAATTGACTAATAAATTACTAATGACATTTTAATGCCACTAATAACTAACAATAACGCTGCATTGTTTTTCAATTCGTTTAACAGGAGTTGATTACTGCGCTAAGGGACACCTTTGCCACTCTAACGCCTCCTGTCTAAATCTGCAAACTACTTATGCTTGTCAGTGTGATCAAGGCTTCCAAGGAGATGGACATTTGTGCAGTGGTATATTTATTTTTCTATTAATTCATTCATTTCTTTAAATTACTCTGTCAGCATTGATAGAGGTGCATGACACAATTAATAAAAGCATAAGTATGTACTAATAGTTTCGTAGCGATTTTGATCTACCAATTTGGATTAAAATTTAATTCTAAATAATTTATATATTTATTTATAATTATGTATAGTATTCAACATAGTATTAGGATGGGAAAGGAGTTTTTACTGATCGACAGACGAATATTCTGGAGCCAGTAAAACCCGCTACTATGCGTCTATTGTTGACAACTTTATTTCTTCTTTCTCACTTATAGATATATACGGGGTCATCAACAATGACTGCGAAATAATTAAAGACAACGAAATATGCACTTATAGTAGGACAGAAAAATTAAAATGGAGATTTTTTCATTGGCGAATAAATTAAAAATAAATACCATTTTTAAATATTTTACATGAAACATTTTACATTCGTAAATTTTTTTTTTAAAGATTCAATCATATCTAATCATTGTTGATACTTCTTTATATAAATATATCAAAATATGAAATTTTTTATAAATTCCGATATTTGAAAAAAATATACAGGATATTAATTTATGTCGGGGAGATATTACACAGGGAAATTCCTCGTCTGATTCTAACACGAAAAATTTCTATGACGACTAATAAAAAAGATTTTTTTTTAATACAACGTAACTTTTTCCGCACTTTTTTTAAATTTACAGAATGAAAATGATTTTGATTGATGTTCAGCATATTATGCTAACGTTTGGGTTGAATTGCTTTTCAGTTGGAGCTATTATGGTCCTTTTTCTATTACATCTAAACTTTTAACAGTGGGCCGAGGAAAATCGACACGCAATAAGTGATCAAAATTTTCAACTACAATTTTCCGTAAATGCGAGGGCTGGTAAAATAGGAAGTGTTTTTATAAAGCCACTTTTCCGGCCAAAAAGACTATCTCTATTATTTTTGCCGCCCGCGCCTCGGTTTTAGCTTAAGATGGTCCAGGATATGTGTTTACTACTATCTATATACCTGGATGTCATCCGCTGCGAATTGTTTAATCTAGCAATAGAAATTTATAAGAAATTATTTATGAATGTCTTGTAATTAAACGTTTTTATTTTATGCAACTTATATTTTGGCCGGTAGTGCCTTCTTTTCTGTTGGAAATGGTTTCAGTCATGTGTTCACTACTTTCTGGATACCTGGACTTCTTCTTCAATCCATAAAAAATAACCACAATTTTTAATCTATAAGCGCTCGGATTTTTTTCTTTAATAAATTTTGTTAGGGTTAATGATTTTTGTCTAGTGATATTTTAAATTTCTTTTATATCATTTAATTAGTTTGTTAATCTTAATTAATTTATTTTAATTAGTTTATATTTCATTCAATTGGGTCGAGTTATATCAAATTTTAATTTTTGAGTAACTTTTGATTGCCGTATGTTTTATTTTGTATGTTTTATATTAACAGAGATAATCTATATAAATCAATTATGAATTATCGTTTTTTTTCCCTGAGTGATACCCCACAGCTTCTAAAGATTTGCCGGTCCAAAAAAAATGTTTAACAAAAGTTGTTCAGCTAGACGAGTTTTATTTATTTTCTTTCTTAATTTTTACCATTTTTTAAATTATTTGAAATAATTTTTTAATTAATTTTTAATAGTAATTATTTTTTAATATTTGAATACATATATTTTTCTGCAATTTCATTAACTTTCCGATGGTACTACTTTCGTTGTTCCACGTTCATTTCTAAGAAAGTTATAGGCCGTTTTAAATTTATATACCCGTTTTCAGATTTTATGGCTAATATCACATCGGTCCCCCTGACGAATCAGACGAAGAATCTTGCTGAGTAATATATCCCCGATATTGATTAACACCGTGTGTATGAGCTTTAGATGTATTTGTTTGGAAATGTCAATTTCTAAATAAAAATAAATCGTTGTATGTCGCGGGCATAACATAACATTTTCTTGCGCAATAATCTATTTATTATGCACTTAATACATAAATAATCATTACGTCTATTGAATCGTAAGTGGTATTTTAATAATTACAGAGTCAAATTGTCAAAATTAAATTTAGATTTTGTGAACATTTTTATTAAGCTATCAACAAAAAAATATATATTAACAGAAGTGTTGGTTAATGGCGATTAATTATCTAAGTAAATAACGCGCTGACTTTGCTCGCGCATTACTTGTTGATTATATAACTGATAACTACACTCATAGCAAGTCAATTACAATAACAAATAAATGACCCTATAATTAACATTTATTTTATATAATTTTATGAGCAGAATAATACGTTACATATCTATGATTATTAAACATAATAAGATTAAGAAACAAAATTTAAAATCAATTTGTATGTACTTTAACATTAGAAATTACAAATATTAATAATTTTAAGATGAGTTATTTAAAAAAAAAATAATTGGAATTTGTAAATTTTGTTTTATTCAGAAAAAAATTAATTATAAAATTATTTGTTAAAGAAAAAAAGATATTGATTTGCCATATATTTTGTATTTAAATTTTTTAACAGTTACAGGAAATAATTACGACATAAAAAGAAATGTGTACCACAGTTTAAATACTCTATACTATAAACAAGATTATCTTATTTATTTATATAAAAAAGAGTATATAATGAATCAAAATATATAAAGAATTGAAATTTACTCTTTTTATTAATTGAACTTGTATACCTGTTTATTTAATAATCATAGATACATAACAATTTTATAGTATAAAATTATAATAAATTTTACGTTAATATTTTTTTCTTTAGATATTGACGAATGCCAACACGAGGGTGGTTTGGATGGTCACCATTGTCATTTAAATACAAAATGTGTAAATACTAAAGGTTCCTATATTTGTGAGTGTCTGCCCGGATATAGGAGGGTAGACAAATTTAACTGTGTAGAATTAGACGAGTGCAGCTCAGGAGAGCACAACTGTGATCCACACGCAAATTGCATTAACACCCAAGGGAGTTATCACTGCGTGTGCCAAGAAGGATACACGGGCGACGGATATACGTGTTTGCGTAAGATAACTCATTACCATTCTATCTATACGTTTAATTGTCTTGGATTTGTTTTAGCCGTGTGCAATAAACGATGTTTGAATGGTGGTCTGTGTAAAAGTCCAGGAGAATGTTCATGTCCAAATGGCTACACGGGCTCGAGTTGCGAGAGAGATGTGGACGAATGCTCACATAATTTGCACCGATGTACAAATTCTTCAGAATGTGTAAATATGATTGGCTGGTACTACTGTGCGTGCAAATCAGGCTACAATAGCACCTTCTTTGACAATAATCTTGGAACGTTATGTCAAGGTATGTATTACATTTCATCAATTAATAAAACTTAATTTTTAACAACTCTGTATACAATATCTTAATAAGTCCATTATTTTGAACAAAAGTATAAAATATCTAAATATGTTGCACGCATCCCTAACTCATCAGTATTCGTTTAGAATTAAAATATTTATTATAAAAGCTTTATATGTGTGGTAAACGTGATTGGTGCAATCTTTCATTGCACAATATAAATAATCAGTTTTATTAAATTTAATATTTCTAATGTAACCTTTTCAACTCTGTTTAAGAGTTAACAAGATACAGACAAATTAAATGATATCTTGTTCAATACTTTGTTGAATGAGTTTGCAAAAGTTGTAAATTTTTTTAATATTTCTGTAATAAATCTGTGATATAAATTGGATTATACAAATTGGATTTATATCAATCCGATTAAAATAATAAATGTCATAAACATTTTTTTTATCACTCTTTGATATTATCATACATTTTGTGATACATTGTAACATTTTACAAATATTTTGCAATGTTTGTCGAAATTTTATTTTATTTATGAATTATTTAGTACTATATTCCAGTATATTTTTTCATTTTTTTACTTTGACAACTTGTTAAACAGTGTGTTTAAAAAGTAATGTATAAATTCCGTAGTATACATATATGTAATACATTTTTTTTAAATTTCCCAAATAAATAATTTAAATAAAATTTCGAATAGTTTTCAAATTTTTTAAGTTAATTTTTCTATGTGTCATTGATATTTTTTTAAAGTTAGTTTGAAAAGAATCTTTTTTTAAAACAAAAAATTTATCTTTTTTTTTAAAGAAATTTTTTAAACTTATTTTCTTAAAACATTCAAATATTAGTATTTGAAAATAAAAATCTGTATGTTATACTTTATATTACTTATTTTTGATTGGCATTTATTATTACTTTTATTTTTAGACGTAAATGAGTGCAATCTACAACTCCACACCTGCCATTCATCGGCAAAATGCAGAAATACAAACGGTTCATACTATTGCGATTGTCCAATCGAAAGAGATTCTACTTGCCGACAAAGCTGCATGTTTGAAGGTACGGAGGTGGCTGATGGTCTGATGCTTTCACCGACAGGGAAACCGTGCACAAGATGTAAGTGCAACCGTGGCGTAATTAGCTGTGAAGAACCAAAGTGCAACTGCTTGCTGGCTGGCAGCGAGAATAACAAGTGTTGTCCGCAATGTGATCCAGAGTTATCTTGTAATCACCAAGAACTGACAGACGTTGTACTGATGCACGGCGAACGCTGGTCGTATCAGTGCCAAACGTGCGAATGCCTTAATGGGGAGGTAGACTGTTGGGATCTTAAGTGCCCCCAATTGCCTTGTAAAAATCCTATCCAGGATCCCGACGACTGTTGTCCACGTTGCGGCGACCTCTGTCCAATGGGGAACGGATCACACACGGGAGAAGTATGCACATTCGAAGGGATACAGTACGAGTCGGGCGCCCAATTTTCAGATCCGAATGATCCATGTGTCGCATGCAATTGCCAGGTAAGTTCTGATGACTTTAATATTGATTTAAAAATCTAACTGATTGGTATGTGCTCTGAATGCCTTGTACTAATCTACAATCAGGTATAGTGTCATTTCATAACAATAAAATGAAGCTTGTGCATTATAGCGCTTTAGAGGCGCATTTTATATAGAGCCTTACATGTCGCATCATATGATCATTTTACAAAAATTTCATCAGTATTGTTTCATTCATTAGATTTAATTTTTTTAAATATTTTCATTATTTTAAAAACGTAGAATCTCAAACTATTAATACATTATTTTAATACATTCAATTTATATAATAAAACCAAAGAACTGAAGATTTTTAAGTGATAGGATTAAACTAGAAACCCGCTTTTAAGTTGACTACCATGTGAAGGAAAAGATCAGGATCAAACTGAAGCCCAAACATAGATTGTGAATAATGAATATACATTGTTCCGACTTTCCGTAACCTTACCAAACGGAAGCATCACATTAGGTGCAACATTTTTAAATTCACAATTTCCGTTTTCACAAATGATTTAATGCAAAATTATATGATTAATATATCTAATACACAGTCTATACAAATATTACGTAAATGAAAAATATAATTTATTGTCAATTTAATTATGGTTAATAACTATAAAAATCATATTTATTTACAATTATGTGGCCATATTTCAAAAAAATTCTTTTTAAAACCATAGTAGAAATAAATAAAATAAATGTTTAGTTCGAGAGAGGAAACGTCAGTTTGACGGTGTACATGTGCTATATGGTGTTAAGAAATACCAAGGAGAAAAAATGAGATTTTATTCGTAGTAAAACAAACTGGATATTGTAACGCAAACAGTTTGAAGATTTAAAGTCCCAAAAGCTAGAGTTTGACTCTCAAAATTATCGATTTCGAAAAAGAAATTGTATTTTATATTTTGACAAACATAAAAATAGGAATGATGAGTGGATTGTACGCATTTGCAGTATTTTAATAAATTTTAATACTTTTATTGTTGCTTTTGGAGAAGACCTGGCTTAAAAGAATATTAGCACCATATTGAAATATAAAAACTGGAGACGCAAAACCAGAACTAGAATTGGAACAAAACGGTCTAATTTCCTTGCACCGGAACCGAACCATATATTGATAAACAAAACAACCTGTTTCCGAACACAACTCATAGTTTGAACTGATCGAACTGGTTTTTGGTGGTATTGCTTTTTAGTATGTTTTTTTAAATTTTTTAAATCCAAATATTTTACATACAAGAGTTTAAATGAAGCCTTAAATTTATGGGAAATACGTTTGGCGGCTACGCTTACGATACTAATTTGCCTTATTCTTGAAGTCTATCCGCTCCATATTTTTTCCTTGATCCAAAATCTGTTCGTTATCAAGAAACTTAGTAAAAATTGCAATTTGTTGCAAAACAGTCAAAAATGTGATTCTTCTTCAAACTATACAAAATAATCAATTATAAAGAAAAAATAGGTTTATTTTTGAACATTTACAAAAAGCTGCGGCTCATGACATTCGGACTAAATATCGATATAAAAATTATACTTCAAAATAGCAATTATTCATTAAAAATTGCAACTTTGACACATCAAACCAATTGAAATTGAGTTTTATGAAGAATAAAACAACAAGAAAAAACTCAATAAAAGTTGCGACTTATGAATTAAAAATTACTAAATTTGTAAACAAATTTTACTAAAAATTACGAATAATAATAAAATACTGACTAAAATTATAATTTATTATAAAAAAATTGTAATTTTGTGAAATAGTACCAAAAACGAAGTATAATATTAGATTTAAGTCAGAAATATA
>JARJEC010004640.1:0-13606 GCA_030264575.1 Tachinus sp. AB-2021 | reverse complement strand
GTTAAAATTAATATTTTTTCTAAGTAAACTTTACAAAAATCAAAGGGAAATTAAAATTTAAAAAAATTTCTGTTTAAAAAATTGATCAAAATGCTACCACAGAGGTAAAATCTGACCAAAAACTACAGATTGAATAGTTTTACTAAGTGAAAAAAGTTAACATTAAACAAATCTTAAACAATTTACGGTTAAAAAAGTTGATTAAAATATCCCCACTTTGCCAACATCTAATGAAAAACTATAGATTTAATAAATATCCTAAGTAAACTTTATAAAATACACGTTTTCCTCACGGGAATTTAAAATAAAACCAATTTTAAATCTTTTACGGTTTATAAAGTTAATCAAAATATTCATATTGAGCTAAGATATGATTCGTAAAATAAGTTTTATGAATCTGTGATTTCTCGTCAAATTTTAGAAAGTAGTAAAATTTAGTAAATAGACGCTTTCTTTACGAGAAGTTAAAATTAAACAAATTTTGAGCGAATGTTTGTTTAAATATTTAATAAAAATGTTCCGAATGTTTGCTAAGTAAAATTTAGATAAAAACACGTTTTCCAATAACTTTCTTAATATGGCAACAATACATTTAACTTTATTTTGAAGCTAATTTGATTTTAATTAACATAATAAAAAAAACAACTTGATTGGGGGCTTAAGCTAGGACTAGAAATTAAATTTAACCAAAACATAAAATTTCCAATAACTTTTTTAATATGGCAATAATGCTTATACATTTAACTTTATTTTGAAGCTAATTTAATTTTGTGCAACTTAATAAAAATATAATATTTTGATTGGGGGCTTAAGAGCTAGGAGTATTACCAGCAAATTAAATTTAACCAAAACAAAAAAATTCCAATAACTTTCTTAATATGGCAACAATGCTAATACATTTAACTTTATTTTGAAGCTAATTTAATTTTACTCAACTTAATAAGAATAAAATATTTTGATTGGGGGCTTAAGCTAGGACTTATGCCAGCAAAAATTAAATTTAACCAAAAGCAAAAAAATTCCAATAACCTTTTTAATATGGCAACAATGCTAATACATTTAATTTTATTTTGAAGCTAATTTGATTTTACTTAACTTAATAAGAATAAAAAACTTGATTGGGGGATTAAGCTTGGACTTATGGCAGCAAATTAAATTTAACCAAAACAGATTTTTTAATAACTCTATTAATATGGGCATAATGCCCATTTAACTCTATTTTGAAGCTAATTTGATTTTATTTACTTTAATAAAAGTAAAAAAATTTGATTGGAGGCTTAAGATAAGATTCTACTTAACTTAATAAGAATAAAAACTTGATTGGGGGCGTAAGCTAGGACTTATCCCAGCAAATTAAATTTAACCAAAACAAAAAATTTTTAATAACTCTATTAATATGGGAATAATGCTAATACATTTCACTCTATTTTGAAGCTAATTTGATTTTATTTACTTTAATAAGAGTAAAACAAATTGATTGGGTGCTTAAGCTAGGACTTATGACAGCAATATAAATTTAATCAAAACCAATAACTTTCATAATATGGCAACAATGCTAATATATTTAACTTTATTTTGAATCTAATTTAATTTTACTTAAGTTAATAAGAATAAAAAAAACTTGATTGGAGCTTAAGCTAGGACTTATGCCAGCAAATTAAATTTAACCGAAACAGAAATGTTGAAATAACTAAGTTAAAATAAAAGAAATTTAAAGCTATTTCGGTTTAAAAAAATTGATCTAAACAATTTGAATAAAAATCAAATTGTTTCGTTATATTTCACTTATTGTTCGTTAACATTCCAAGCCTAGTGGCATTTGCGGGGTTCAGAATTAAGTCGCAAATTACATGTTTTAACTTAAAAAATAAAATATCACAAAACAAATTCTTCAATAATAAAATAAGATATTTTGTATTGCAATTTGCTGCATTATTTGGGTTTAAAAAATGGCAGAAATAATGATATATTTAATTGAAGTGACTATTACTGTCTTATAATCAAAATATAATTTGTCCCATCCAAGAAGGCACTAATTGAGTAAAAACTAGCGTCTATATATTCGAGATAAAATAGTTTACTTCACGATGGATAACAATTATTATAAGAAAAGGACAAATTGCATTAAAAAATTAACAAGAAATTTATTGTCGAATGACAAGCAACATTCACTCAATTCCTTGCGTGTCTGCTTTGCAAAATGATTTATTAAATGAAGCTCTGTCGGTAAATCTTGTTTGATGAACAAGTTAATCCGCCGCTTGTGATATATCGAAACAATTTGTTATTTGAATCCACGCGTGTGTGTTAAGTACAAATAAGTCAGTACGTTTATGGCACTTTATAAACAACCCCGACAACCGTCTTTCACACTGTGTAGTTCATAAATGAAGGAGGGTAGAACGTGACAGGTACCTATATATAACCAACATACATCTCCTTGTCACGGGATTCTGAATCAAAGTCATACCATAATACATTGTGACATATTTTATAAGAAAGCCACACCGTATCCCCTATCATATTTTTTATAAAACTTTTCCAACATAACCAATGCACAATTAGAAAAGCTATTTAGCGCTGGATTATTTCAAAAACTTTTAGTATTAATGCCTTTTTTCTTTCATTCTCCCAAACGAGTATTCCCAAGGAATCCGTTACTGATTAAAAATGCTATTAAAATTTCGCTTTAATACAGGCAAACTTTAACAAAGTAATTATTGACACGTGCTCGTTATTTTTTAATCCGTATTATAAAAAGGAGGTTTTTACACAAATTGGTGTATTTCATGCAGGGGTGATGTAGTCCTCTGACCTTATTTCACTAGAATCATTAATAAATTCCACTCGGTTGACTTAAAATTGGATATTGTTGTGATTGCTTCAATATTATATTTTGATTTGAGTTGGACGGATGATGTGTGAATTGGAGTTTAAATGTTCTTTGTAAAAATGTACACCGTTTAATCGTCGTTGTTACTTTTTATAATTTTTCATCTTTCGACTTATCTTATTTCCACTGAATGAATAAATCTGTAGCTTTATATCTATCTAATAAACCCAGGCCCCGCTTGTCAGTGTCAGTAATATTAAAGCTAATGCTTAGAAATAAAAGTTTTCCTCGGAAAGTATGCAAAAAAGTTTATACTTGAATCATTAATTATGTCATTGTAAATAGTATTTTTTAATATTTAAATTGATTAAATCGAATCTAGAAATCAATTTTATATACTAATGATATTTAAAGACCTTGTTATAAGGTTATAATCCATAATATGAATTTATCGAGTAATACAAATTAAAATACTAATATTATAGCTTTTTAATTGATTTTTATGCTCCAATATACACAGAACAAACATGAATGCATCCAACCCAATCAAACATTTATTATAGCAATAAAAAATGCAAATATTTGTAAGCAATATAATAATAAATAAATAATAACAAGGATAACGATAATGATAATGTAATATTTGTATATTATTTTATATAAACATTATAATATGTTACCAATATATTTTACGACTTAAATCAAATTTAAAAATGGAATTTATTAAATTTGAATTGTCGCTTATATCATTCTCGCCGTCTTCGTTTGTTATTTTAAATTTAAATCAATTTATTAAAATATTGATTTGATTTTATGAATTCCAAATATAATTCAATTTACATAATTTATTGGTGTATATTGTAATTATAATTGAATTGATCAAATGCGGGGATAAAATTGGAATATTACATCTTTTGAAATATTCTCGAAGGTAATATAGATGTCTGAGGTAATCCAGGATCAGTAAGCCATTCTCGCAGATCCCGGGCGTTTTTGATCGACCCCTAATCAGACCCACTGTCATCGCCGTTTACCTTCCGCATTCATCAGGACCCCTCACGCCTTCCTTATCTGTCAGTCCCTTTAAAACCTTCCCAAGAACTGCTACTAAACACAATCAATAAATGCAATCCGTAAATTAGACGATCCCCATAATAAATCCAACCAATACCTAAAGGAACCTTATATACCTGCATATATCTATGTAAATTGCCCAAATTTTATTCGAGGCACGGAAAAAATTTCACCTTCTATGGTGTGCGACTTTCCTTTTTTCGTCGACCAGCCGATATATAACTGAAATAGAAGGGGGCGTGCATGTCAGCCTTCGTGACTGATTATTTAAAGAGATGGATGTATGGGTGGAAATGGCATGCGGAAAATTCACGATTATTTGATCCGAGATATCAAATCATTCTGAATATGCAGAACGGATAAGATTGCCACATTCTAGAATTTTAACAAAACAAATATCCGTAGATTGAAAAAAGTTATAAAACGCCAGCGGTTTCAAAGATTCAACATATTTAATGACGCCCAAAATACATTTCAAAACTGTTGTAACTGCTTTAAAATAAAGTAGTCAAATATTTCAAAATCATTTTTTTTAAATATTTGGGGTTCATTATTTTGTTTGGCTGCGAACAAAAGCAAATAAGTAAATTTCGAACCTGCAAGCAAATTAACACTGATGAAGAATCAAGGAAAACAAAATCCAACTTCAAACGTTGATTGATATATTTTTTTTGTTTCATTCCGGCCCTTAAAAATGATCACTATCCCATTATTCCTATTCCATTTCACGTCCTTCGGGGCGCGCACTCATTAATCCCATCAGTACACCGACATCCTGTCGGTGTTGTTTGCAATTCCGGATTCTTTCACCCCCCGATGAAAATTCGTCCGTCACATTTTAACTAGTCGCCACTTATCATCATTATTCGTGCCCGTTTTTCTCTCGCCCTCTCTTTGCCACCAGAGAAAATTTATTTATTGCGGAAAATTACTCTTTCGCACCAGCCCGAAATTTACCGTCTCGCGAAAATAATATAGAGGGTTTATTGTTGCCATTAGTGCGAAAGCATGCGCTAAATGGTTGCAATGTCGCTCATGAGAGAGAAGGAAGCCGAGTGGCTCGAGGAAAAAACGCACCGAATTTATTTTCATGATTGTGTTATTATTTATGGGGTCCGCAAGGCATATGTTATAGTGGAGGGTGGCATTATTTCCTGTTTGGATACTGTCCACATTTTTCTAATCGTCGTTTCATTAGGGCAGAGATTTTTTTTAATTGGATTAATTGCTGTTATAAATCTTTTATATATGAAATTGTTTGTTGACTTGGATTTATATGGAGAAAACTCGTTATGTTTAATGTTTCTACAAGTACGCAGATGTATTTTTTTCGTATTATTCATTCTTAAATAATGCAAAATGCAAAATATGAATTCACTTAATATTTTACATTATTTAAGAATGAATAATACGCAAAAAATACATCTGAGTACTTGTAGAAACATTAAACTTAACGAGTTTTCTCCAGTATTTGCAAATTTATTAACTTTAAATCTGAATAACATTTATAAATAAAAAAAAATAACCTACCACCGGTAGTCGATGATGATGATGATGGTGATAAAGATGACAGTAAAGTTATCAACCAGCGATGGATTGTTGACAAAGTTTGAAAAATATGTTGTTTTTTTGCCTGTAGTTTGTAACCATATCACTTAGCCAAATTAAGTAATTATAAAAAAAATCGATTGATTCGGCTTTTAATTTGTAAATTATAACCAGATTCATCGCCTGATGATGCCACGGTGTGGTAAAACATTGTTGCGAAAAATAATAAAAGTTTTTGGAATTTGTAAAAGATATTCTCTTTACGTTAATACCATAAGGAATTATACTTGCCAAATTTAATGCTCTTTCATTTGTTACATCGTAACTTTTTTGCTAGGATGCACCCTTTAGAAGTTACAAAGAGAGAACCAAAAAAATGAAAAGTCCTTCGGCTGCCAAAAGTTCTCCCGAGTTAGCATTTTTGTATTTTACAAATTTGTACCTACGTACAAGATAAAAACATAAAAGCTTCTACGCTAATTTTTGCAACATATACCACTGTTTTCAGCTCTACTGATTGGCCTATTTCACTTGTAATGTTTTCATTTAAACGATTTAGAGATAAATTTCAAGAAATTAATTGTCTAATCAGTCGCAAGTAAATTGGTTCCACTCAAAAGCAGTTTACTAGAACCTTCCAGACAGCACCCTCGTCACAATTCACGTTGAAATGACCTTAACAATAAGATTTAATAATTAAATGTTTTTATTTTACATTTTGAATTATTCCTCAAGTTAAATTAAAAAATCCATAATATTTCAATAAAAATTCGAAAATAGTTATCAACATTTTTCACCATTCAACACTTCTTGATATTTATATCCATTCTCTCAAACATTTTCTCAACATTTCTTTAACGTTTTGCAAATGATTTAAACAATAAAATGATAACATTATTAACATAAAAATGTATTCTGTTATGTATTTTTGATTAATTATTAAAAAAGATATAAGTATTCCATTGCATATAATTTTTTTTAATTGATCATAGGCTGGTACTTACATATTTTAAATGAATCAAATTGAAATGTCCGATATGAAATTTTGTTTAATTATTGTTTAATTACTTATTTTTTTTAAGTATCCTAAACGCATATAAAATTATGTAAATTGAACACAATGCACTGGCTGCTAATTAATTACAATCTTTAAAATAAAGTTTCCCAAGTATTTTTTTTTAATTATTGTTTAATTATTCAAAAAATTGTAAGTATTTCGAACGTATATACTTTTTTAATTATTGATTAATTACTAAAAAAGATATATAAGTGTTCCATTGCATATGAGATTTTTTAAATTGATCATAGGCTGGTACTTAAATATTTTAAATTAATCAAATTAAAATGTCCGTATGAAATTTTGATTAATTATTGTTTAATTATACATTTTTAAGTATCCCGAACGCATGTCAAATTTTATAAATCAATTGTAATAAAGTTTCTTATACTTAAACCTTTTAAATTTACCAAGTCTCTGATAAAAAATTTGTTTAATTATTGTTTAAGTAATCATTTCTTTTAAACATCCGTAAGAAATATCAAATTTTATAATTTGATCGTAATAAACTTTTTGGTACTCAAACCTTTTAAATTGACACAAATAAAGTGACCGGTATGAAATTGTGTTTAATTATTGTTTAATTATTCAGAAAAATTAAGTATCCCGAGCAGATATGAGCTGAATCTTAAACCTTGTAATCAAAGTTTTAATTCTGGTGTGTGGCTCAAGTATTTTGCTTCAAATTTGAAACATTTTGCACGACACGGGTTATGTGTAATATTTTAATAATGTATAATTTGAGGTAGTAATAAAATTTAATAAAAAATGTAGTTTTAGTCATATCGGAGTATATGACTTTTTTGTTTAATTATTGTTTAAATGTTCAAAAAATTTAAGTACTCCATTGCATACGAGATATTTAAATTTTTGTTGAAATTAAATACAATGCAGTGGCTGGTACTTAATTAAATTGATCAAAATATAGATTCCCAAATAAAATTTTGTTTAAAATATTGTTTAATTATTCAAAAAAAAATGTAAATATGTATTTCAAAAGCATATGATTTTTTTAAAATTAATTATAATGAATTGGCACTTAAATCTTTTAAATTTTCCAAAATAAACTATCTAAATTTTGTTAATTATTGTTTAATTACTATTGTTTTAAGTATCCCACAAGCATATCAAATTATAAATTGATCAATAATAAACTTTCTGGTACTTAAACATTTTAAATTTTTATTTTTATTTTGTTTAATTATTCAAAAAAAATTAAGTATCCTAAACGCATGCGATAAATTGATCAAAACAAAATAAGTTAAACCTTGATCAAAATAAAGCGACCGGTATAATATTTTGATTCTAAAAAAAAAGTGTATTTCTGGATTTATTTTTTTCCAATGATATAGTTATCGCTGCTGCTGAAACATTACTTGACAGTGGTATTCACCATAAAGCGTTTATTATTAATATGAAGAATTGCGACTCAACTAAAAATGTGGAATTTAAAGAAATTAGTCTTGATTTTAAAAATCCATTTTTTTTTAAATTAATTATGTTAATTGGAATTTTACATCTGGGATAAATGAATATAATGGTGATATAAATGATATAGTCAAAAAAATTTATATTGTGATATATGAAGCTATTCAGAAATTTGTTCCTGCAAATGTGTGAAATAGTGCACCTACCCTAAACGGTTCTACGGGGAACTGATTAATTTAACTAAAGCAAAAAGGTGTGCTCATTCAATCAGAATCTTCTTCAAGAAGATTATATAAAGTTCAAGAACTTACGAGTTAGATGTAAAATTATGAGTAAAACTGTGCACTTAGAATACAGCCATCGATTTAGTCATAAGATCTGTGATAATCCGAAATTATTTTGGCGTTATATAAATGAAAAAAGAAAGACTGATGGGTATACAAAAATTATGCGATATAATGAGAATATATTTGATATTGAAGATGGCTTTGTAGGTTTATTTGCAGATTTCTTTTTGCCAGTGTATGTGACTGACGTGTGTCCCGTCCCGTGCCCACATTCAATTTTAGTAAGACTGTGCGTGCTTCTAGATTTAAGTTAAATGTGAGTGATCTTTTTGATGGAATTTCAAATCTCAAAGACTCCTTAATGTCTGGACCGGATGGAATTCCTTCTATTTTTTTAACATGTTTGTACCGTAATTAATGATTTTGTATTTTTGTATTGGACCAGACAAATGTCTTAATGATCTTCTTGTCAATTATTATTATTATTATTATTATTATTAAAGAATTGCATTTGTATTTTGACTAAACCACTGTATACTATAGTTTTGTTGTCTATTAAATTGGGTACATTTACATCATATTAGAAACAAAGCTATATTTAAATTTGGGAACAGAGATAAAATAAAGAACTATAGAGCTCATGTAACGTCTGATGAAGACTGAGGTTCAGTCGAAACTGCAGTCACGGTGTGACTAAATAAATTGTGATAAAAACATAGTAGTTTATTTCAAATCCTGAACTATGGAGGAGTTTGCAATCAATCCACCACAATAAAAAAACTGCTTGACTAATTAATTGGGGATCAATTAAAGTGGATGTGTAAAAACATAATTTCCCAAAGTCAACATGGCTTTATAACAGGTCAATCTACCACAAATCTTATGATGTATTTCAAAATAGGTTACAGATGGATGCCGTTTGCACAGACTACACAGAAGCTTTTGATCGTGTTATTCATGACATAAAGTTAAGTGCTATGGGTTTTGATGAGGCGGTTGTGTGTTGATTGCGTAGTTTTTTGAGTGATAGACCTCAATGCGTTAAGATTAATAACCATATCTCTAAAATTGTAAAAGTAACGTCGGGGGTGCCACAGGGTTTCCACTGTAGGCCCTATTTTATTTATACTATTTAATAATGACTTATAAGATGTGATTGTATTTTGTTATTATCAACTATATGCAGATAATTAAAAAAATGTTTGTAATGTGAGATCAATAGATGACTGATTTAGTCAATATGGCGATGTGGTGTAATATAAATAATTATTTTTAAATCTAGATAAATGTTATTATATTTCTTTTATTAGATTAAATTGTTCATGTGAAAATATTTACCACTCAAAAAAGTTTATGATCTATCTGGTATCTAGGTATAATATTTGATGTAAAATTGAACTTTAATATCCACATTAATAACAGCCGTTCCAAAGCCAGGAAAATGTTAGGTTTTGTATCAAGATCTTCTTGGAAACTTAGTGCTGACACGTGTTTTACTTTGTACAGATCATTAGTACGTTCTATTTTAGAATATGGATCTGTAATTTGGCCACCGTATCAAAATATAAATAAATTAAAATGAGCGAAAATACAAAGTAAGTTTGTGAAAATGTTTTTGTATAAGTTAGGTATGAGAAAGGATAATATAAATAATCAATTGCTTGTTGAAACTTGCAATTTTAGGTCCTTGAAAGATCGTAGATTGTTAAAGGATCTATATTTTGTCCGTAAATTGATCAATGGACACATATATTGTCCAGAATTGCTGTGTAGATTCAATTTTAATTTTAATCAATAAAAAATCACGCGTAATACAAATATTTTTAGATGTAATCTGCATACAACTAATTATGCGTATTATAATCCGATTTCTCGTATGATGAGGGAAGCCAATACTTTAAAATTATTATAATGATAAGTATTTTGCATTGTTCAATCTATCACATAATACGTTTAAATATAACTGTCTGCGTATTCGTTTTGATAGATATACTTGGTAATGTTTAAATAATTATTGTTATGCTAATGTATATGTTTGAAATTAGTTTTTGTGTTTACACAAGTAATATTTGCATTTTTCTGTTCTAAAGGCGGTTCCCGTAAATAAATTAATATTATTATTATATATGTAATCTAAAGGTTGTGGATCTGATCCCCACCCGAGGTGAATCTTTTAAACATTTATTTCAAACTGGCGCAGAAATTATTCAATAATTATAATATCTTGATAAAATATATAGTTTTTTACCAAAATAAATGGAAAGTTGACCGATTAAATAATCATTTATATTAACATTTTAAAGTAGTATGGGTTTTACCCAACTGGTCACCGACCTCGAGGTTCTTTGGAAGTGTTCATGTGGGTATTCGTGTGTTGGGTTAAGGCTTGTTACTCTAGAAATTTGCCTTCGACATCTATAAAGCCATTAATTGTTTCCCAATGGCGAATGGTACCTGTAGGTTTTTAACTTTAAATAGAGCTAAATGGTGTAAATATACATATATTCTGAAATCGAACTAATTAGTGACTTCATATAGATTTTTGGAAAAGCGTAAGTATTATTGCTGGGCAGGTGTGGCATGGTTGATTTAGATTAATAGAATGTGTTGCGTTGCATTGTCGAGGATGTAGATGCAGATAAAAGTCGGAAGGATGAGGAGGGCATTTGTGAAAATATATTAGTCTAGACGGAGAGACACATAAAGCGTTGAATTAGGGCATATAAAAGAGGCCTTTATCTGGAAATCGCGGTGCTATTTGCCTGAATAGGTTATAATGCATAGGTGGCGTCTTCGACACCCTCGGTATGCGAAACGATCGTGTGGAGGAGTGAAATATTTACTAGTGCCATTGTTGTTGGATTCATCTCGACCATTTCCTGACATCTCAATTGAGTGAGGCTATTCATTGAGTGGCGAGTGTCGGCGGCGGTGGCGCTCTCTTCATTCATCCGAAGACCCGTGGAGTCCCATCGCGGCCCATCTCGGACCCTCCACGCACTGAACCCGCGCACCTTCTCACCCGGCTCAGGTAGTTGCGCATTATGTGGCATTTGTACATAAATCTACTTGTCACAAGTGCGCCTAATCCATATTGAAAAGAAAGAAAGCAAGCGCACACAATACACGATTTTTGGCTTTGAGTAAATATTTGCCGATCGCTGTAACATAGATTCTGAACGGTGATTTACCACTAGTGCTGAATCACCGAAAATAACAGCTAACAAGGGCGACTGCCCCTGCTGGCTATGGGAGGTCCGGCTCGGCATGTTACTAAACAATTGCTAAGTTTGGAATTTATGTGTTGAGGCGAGAACCAGCCGAAGAACCATCCCAATAAGCACCGCAAATGCCTACATATAAACTCACACATGCACAACTTGCGTTGTCGCGACCGTCGAGTAAACGTATCGTTTATATATGCATGCACATTGCACCGAACCGTGCGGCGATTTATTATTATAAAGAAGTTGCATTCACAGTCACGTAGCAAACGACTTAACTCAGGGCAATGTGTGTTATGAATGTGCAGAAACAACGGAAACGAATCATACACTTCACTCGGTTATTACGCTCGCATTATACGGAGAGGCGCGCTCAGAAAATCGCACTCTGCCGCCCATGAAGTTTTCCCTCGCCAGCATACATAAAACTTCAATTGTTATCGTGCAGAGTTTCAGAACCATCGGAACTCTCCCGTAGTGGCGGTGGAATGTGCGAAAGGTGATTGAGCCATCAACGTTAGCCTGTGGGGGTCCGTCAGATAACGAGGTGAAGAGTCACATGCCGGCGACTCAAAGCTGCTGGACCACCCGATGGAAGGGTGACAAGGGACGCTGGATAATAAAGTGGCAGTCCTGCCGGTCGCGGTTCCCAGCCCCGAATGTGCTCAGGTTTCCGGTGCAGGTAGTCCAAACAGTCCGTAACCACCTTTGCTGCTACGAACGCCATTGAAGTTTCTGAAATAAATACCCTGCTGCTGCCGACGGCGCCATATCACTCCTCACCATCGGAGGTGTGAGTCTTGGAATGCGAGATGTGTTAATATTTCACTCAGTCTTCTGTAACACTGCACTAGGCGGCGAATTTCTCAAGCACACCCACAAATCAGTTCAGACAGTGGAAATATTATATTATTCAAAAACGTTTTATTTGGTGTTTTCCGAACGCCGGAAGCACTATTTCTGAAACGTGGGAATCAACACGTATCTACCACCCAATGCTGGTACATAAATCTGCAGTAATCCACAACATGGGGACATTAACAATATTTCACATGTAAATTACCCGACACCAAACGAACCCTCTGATAAAAAAAATGTTTTCCCAAAACTCCTGCATTTTCGATGGTAACACGAAAAATATTTATAGCATTCAAATTGTAATTTATCCTACATCATATAAACTCTTTGATAAGCAATAGTTTTTGCCCAAAGTTGCTTCTACGAATGGAATTTTTAACGGGAATACAATAAAATAAATATGTACGATATTTAAATAAGATCTTTGGTTCCACTTGAAATAGAAGCTAAGGCACCCACATCGAAATATTACAATGGCAAATTTGATCAAACTTATTATAGTGCGACCATAGATATTTGAGCTACATTTACGTATTGATCAAATAGCTAATATATCTATGGACGGACTATACCTCAATGAAGCTATTCTAAATTGATTTAAATAGGTTTCTTAATAAAACAGGTGACTACGGAAGAAAAATAATAAGTTCTGGGTGAGTTAATTTTAATCAAACTTTTCATAAAAGGTTGTGGGTCGCGAGCATTGGGTTGTAGGTCGTGAGTGCCATTTAATAATCTATAAATGTGAGTGATTAAGTAATTAAGAAAAAATGTTGTTGCAATCAAGATTTCACTTCTGGTGCGTGGTCCAAGTACGCTCAAAATTGTTTTTGAACTTTTTTCAATATTTTTTTTCTTTTCAAAAAGATTACACAAAAGGGTCGAATTTTTGTTGAATATTTTTGATGATATGGCCGGATTGGCGTTGTGATACTAGTTTATTGTAAATTATGTTAGTTATATATTAAATTTGATTAAATCATAAGGATGGTTTTTAAATAAAACAAAAATTACAATGTTTTTAACCACACATTTTTTTTATTGAAAATATAAGCGACTTGAGTTTTGACTTATCAAGTGATAATGACCTTTATAAGTCGAAACTGGAGTCGCTTATATTTTTATTTTTAATAAATAAAAATATTTTTGTGGTTAGAAACATTGTAATTTTAGTTTTAATTATTTTTAAATTAGGTTTGTTTATTTTGTGAATTCTTTATATATTATTATATATTATATAATTTTTTTGGTTCTTTGGGATCAAATAAAAATATAAAACATAATTAAAGCCCTCAGG
>JARJEC010004617.1:0-15259 GCA_030264575.1 Tachinus sp. AB-2021 | reverse complement strand
TCAGTGTACATATTATTGTATAAACATTCAAAGCGAACCATCCATGTAATTTAAGAAAAAAAATAGACGCAATTTCAAATTACAAAATCTTCGATACATACAATAAAAATCAATTTCAAAAAAGCTAATAGGAAATATTTGCTAACTTATTTTAATTCCATAAAATTATCTTGAAACATTTTACTCCTATTAATTCATTATAGTATGTGTCACTTGGTAAACTTTATCATTAATCAGTTATAATTTAAAAACAAACATTTTATTGAAATTAAAGTTAAATACATTATCATATTTTATTTAATAATAAATAAATTTTAAAACATGTTTATCTTACTTTTATGGACAATTTATTTTAACAATTACCTCTATTTAGTTTAGTTAAATCAAAATTAAAATTTATTTAAAAAAAATTGAAATAAAATCCCAGTAGTTTACTATACATATACCTAGAATGTGCAAAACGTACAAAATATAAACCATTACCTAAAAGGTTAAAATTTTTTTAATTGATTTTTTTTCAATATTTTAATTTTAATTAAAAGCAATATAATTGAAAGAAATGCTATATTTTAATAAACTTGGGTTGACGGCAAATTTGTGATATTTGTATTTTTGGCTTTACTTGACAGATAAAAGTGCAGCTAAGTCAGGAGACCATTTTTTTACATTTGAGTTGGCCATGGTAACTAATGAACCATTGCAGGAGACAAAAAAAACTTGATGATATTAATAAAAAATTGTAGCATCAAGTAGGGCCACAATAAAAATCCTGAATTTATTTCTAACGTCCAACCTCTCCATTACTAAGTAGTTAATAATGCCACGAGATATGTTTTAAAATAATACATAGCTTTGGTATTTCTGGAAAATCTTTAATGAAATTTGAATTTTTATTTATAAATGTTAATGATTAAATAACAAAATCTATAAAAATCATTACATTCTAATCTTTTGCTTAAAATAATTTATGCAAATATTAAAAAGTGTTGTGTCCAAATATACCGAGTATGTCGGAAAAGTCGGTTTATCTTCAAAACTTGAAACTAATACGTTAGTTTAAGATCAATAATAAATATTATACATGCAAAACGTCAGAATCAACAACATTATTTTAGAAAAACATTCTTGAGTATTATTTAGTTTTACCAAATCTTACTAAATATTTGAAAAAAATTATTTTATCATAAAAGGTAGTGCGGTTTTAACGTTATATGAACAATAAATAACGTATAACCGACGTCTTTTTTAACAAGTTAAAGGGCCAGAACAAATGTTAGTTTTGGAGAGTCAACTATTTTAATTAAAAAAAGCGTATTGAGTAACTTATCGGATAGAAATAAAACTGCAGGTCTATGATACGCTAAAGAACCCAATAATTGAGATTAGAATGCCTAAACTTGCGGCAAACTCAGCCGTTATTGATAAAAGAACATGGAAATAAACCGACCGTAATAAAACAAGAAGAATTAAAAAGCAGATCCATTGAATTGAAACAATGCTAAAGAATAAACAATATAAAAAATAGGAAAACACCGACAAAGCAAACATACTACAAATAATATTGTAGATAAATAAATATAAATTATATCAAATAATTAATTTAAAAAGTCCTACACTAGCCATATCCTTAAATAAATAATTTCTTCGTCAGTTTAGATTTGGTTGGGCCTAGGCAGTGTTGCAAATAAACTCCTTACTTAATATAAACACAAAAATATCTATGATCTTTGTAACAAAAAAGTTGCATTATGCAATTGCTGCGATAATGGATTAAGGTTATTCTTATAAAGTTGCCAATATTTTCTATATTACTTTGAATGATGTGAGATTACATTTGAGTATTATTTTATTATATTTCTTATTCATTTTACCCATACCCAAGGAGTACATACTTTAGCATCAAGTGTTGACTTAACCTTGAGATTGATAATTTATTTTTAATTTTATTTCAAAGCGATGCGGAAATCACTAAGGTGTCCTGATGGTCTCTTATGAAGAGTGAAACAATTGTATCCATTTGATTTGATGGCTAGAATAGGCGTTGTAATACTGATTGCCTGTTAATTCTATTGTTTATTCTAGACAGTTAGTCTAGCTTCCTTTATTCGTTGACAAGAAGGGCACACAACTCACTTTAACTTCTTTATTTTTAAAGTCTGATGTTATACTATATACGCGGCACTTGATTGAAATTACATTTCTTTGATACATTTTTGTGACATATAATAGACGTATAATATAACGTCAATTAGATGTCACAAAATCCTCGACTTGAAATAACAAAAAAGTGGCAAAAATAACAAAACAAATAAACTAACTAAAAGCTTGATAGAATTATGCCGGGCAGCAAGAAGTAAACCATTGTACACTGCAAAAATTATTATTTTAGCCTTTCTTGGCTAAATAATAAATGAAAGAACGAGTAAACGAGATCCAAGAAAGAAGCAAAAAAAAATTGAAAAGATGCCATACAGTAGAAAAAAAAAGAAATATTGACAAGGAACAAGGAAAAATTGGTGGACTTAAAGAATAGCTATTTTTAAAGTATTTGTAAAAACTCAAATCGCATGCTAGTAAAATGCAAAGTATGAGAAAAAGAGAAAAAACTAGAAAGCAAAAGTGGCAAAACTATCAATAACGATAAAAACAAACGGAGACTAAGAAAGTGTACAGTTAGAGTGCGTAAAAAAGTTTGAAGCGGGGAAGATAAACCAATATAGAATTAAACGTAATGTAACAAACAAAAATAGGAGACAAAAAAGCATGGATAAAAACAAAAGAAGTAAACAATTTACAGAAACAATAGTATCAAGCGATATTGCAGAGATAAAGAGAAAAAGAAAAGAGTTGCGTAAAGAAAGCAGAATGAGAGAGTTGATAAAGCAATTTTCAAACGGTTTGTATGCATACTCAATATTTTCTAAATGCGTAGCAATAAAATCGGTGACAAATCAATAAAAAGTAGTAGAGTTTTGCAGGCGTTAGTTTTTAGATGTGGTACAAAACAAAACCCCGCCCGTCAGTAGGCAGCCTGGAAGATTATAAGGTTAATCAAAGACGTAGATTTTACTGATAAAAAAATGTATAAAGTGTTGCGCTGAAAATTGGTACATTGGTTTAATATGTAATAATAATGTAGAAAAAAAAATGTCAGAAGAGTCAGCGAAAAATGAGAGGTCATAAAGTTGCTAAAATTTGTGAAAAAAGTGGATGCTAAAACATAATTCCGCCATTTTACAAACTAATAGTTTATATTAAAACTAACTTATTTGCAAACTCCTAGAAGCTTATTTATAAGAAAAAAGACAAAAATTCCATTTTAAATTGTGAGAATTTGAATCACATTATTCAATGTTTGTAGATATTTATTATACACAAACATTAGATTACATCATTAAATTAGATTAAAAAATATTTTTGTGGTTGTCGTTAGCATTTTATTTAAATTATTATGATTATTTCGAAGAGTTGGTTGTTTTTCCTTCGGAGTCCCCAAACAATCTTAGAACGCTACTGAGATACGAACAAATCCCAAATGGAGATTCCAAAATTCCACCAAAAGTAAAAGGTAGAAACGTTTAAAGTAGATGCCTTTTTATAAAACAGAAAGGATACAGCGAGTAAAAAGTAAACAAAGATGAAAAAGTAAGAACACACTTAAGGAATTGATCAAAGATGACAGAACAAAGATATAAGCAAAGATGTATGAAATAGAGAAAACGCAAAAAACCGAAAAAGGTTTAAATAATGGACATTTAAGGGGTAAAACTCTAAAGGCAAAATAATCCTACATTTGACAATTTATACCGGCAGTATGACAAACGGAATAGAAATTCTTTTCTGAGGTTTTACATTACATTATTGAAATACAAAAATCAATGTTTTATTTTCATTTTCACACAAGTTGCTATAAAATTTTCAAATGGATCTAAGCAATAGAGTTTTATCACACTTTAATACTTGAATTTTGTTTACCTCTAATCTGCAATGTCCGCACTATACATTTTTTCCACTATAAGTCTAATGGCATATTGTTTTTATGACCCTATAGTACCGATAAAAAAATCAAATAAAAAACAAGGAAAACTCCAATGGGTGAAATCACAATCAAAACTTGAGGAAAGAAAAAACCGTAAATTACTACCATGCGCAAGTTATTCGGTTATTCTCAAAGGCCACTTACTGACTTCAACATCTCACTACATCCTAAAAGTAGGTCCAAAATAATTAAAAGTAACTGATGTTTTAGTATTTTTAGAAATCAACGAAATAATATTTACATCTAGTATCAATCTTAGCAATCTTCAATCAACCCCTTCCATACTTCTAAAAAGTAGCAAAAATGAACTTATCAAGAATAGGGTTGCCACCTTAGGCATAGGTCTGACCCTAGGATGATGTCAAAAACTAGTTCGCTAGGGAACGATGACTAAAAAAATTCAATTTCATTTTATTCATTTATTGAATATTATTCCCACCTACCAGATTCCCACAAATATGTTGCACCAGACGATGCATGTTAAATGTCATTTAATTATTTTAAGTTAGGTTTTATTTAAATAACGTCCGGTAATTATTACCTGGTGCAATACTTTTGCAGGAACATTATAGGTGGGGATAATATACAATAAATCGAATGACGTAGTAGCTGGGCGGGTGGGCGAGTTACCATAGTTAAAATTATTAATCCATTAGTTATTACCATAGTGACCCATCCATCCGCCAGGTATTAAGACATCCATTTATTGGATATATGTTATACTCATCTGCGATGTTTCTGCAAAAATATTGCAAGAGGCAGTGAATGTCAAATGTCATATAATTAGCTTAGGTTAAAATTGATCTAAATCTGGCAGTCATTGCCTGGTGTAATATATTTGTAGAAACATCCTACGCGAAAATAATATCCAATAAAAGGATGACGTAATAGCTCAGCAGGTGGGTGAGTCACTATAGTAATAAATATAAACAAAATAATATAAATTTGCCCCATCAACAATGTTCGGCAAGGCAAATATGTCGCTGCAGGTGATCAAAGTCAATTGTCACATAATTAGGTTAGGTAAAGATTTATTTAAACAACATTCTAAAATTATCGCCCGGTGTATTATTTTTGAAAAAAATCGCAGATTGGAATAATTTTCAATAAATGGATGGCGTGATAGCTGCGCGTGTTTGTTGGTCACGATAGTAATAAATATTGCACTAATAATTTTTTGACTATGGTAAACACCCACCCGTTTATCAATTACGTTATCCATTTATTAAATATTATCCCCACTTACGATGTTCCTTCAAATATATTGTATCGGGCGATGAATATCAAATGGCTCTTAATTAGGTTAGGATATTATTCATTTAAATAACATTCGGCAAATATCGCCCGGTGCAATTTTTACCGAAACACCGCAGGTGGGAATAATGTCTAATAAATGGATGACGTAATAGTTGGCGGATTGGTATGTCACTATAATAATAACTACTAGATTAGTAATTTTGACTAGGTAACCCATCCACCCGATCAGCTACTATGTCATCCATTTATTGTATATTATTCCCACGTATGATGTTCCTGCAAATGTTTCGCCGGGTGATAAAATTCAATGACGTAATAGCAAGACAGGTGGGTGGATCACTATAGTAATAAATACTGGACTAATAATTTTGACTATTGTTGCCACCTCAGTCCGGTCTCACACAGAGATAATGTTAAAAATACAGGAAATACCATAATAATTCAATTTTGTTTCCATAACTCGGAGATGCAGTAAAAAAAACTCACTGAAACCTGGAGCGGTGGCAACACTAATCAAGGAGTCAAAGCTAACATCAAATAATAAAATTATGCAAAACAACCACTGCACAATAAAATGTGCATAAATATTGCTTCTTATTTATCATTGCTAAATCTGCTTTTTTATATTACATAAGTCGTACATAGTATATTACAGTAGTAGAAGTTAATGTAGCCTTTACAGGTGAGCCAAAGGGTAAGGCAGTAAAAACGGTAAAAACTCTAACGGACGTGTATTGTGCAATATCTCTGATTAGTTGACAATTATTATTGTACGACTGGCCTAAGGTAGCTTCGTAGAAAAAGTTCGATAATTGCGTACGTGGGGCATATGCAAAATAATTGCCAATCTCATCTCTGAATTATTGTACAGTGTACAATTATTGCCATAACTAGCGATTGATTGGCTATTATTTTGAATCCTCTTCCTCACTTCACCGCTAAACGCAAGTGCCACGGTATATATGTAGATATATCTTTATAATATACCTATATATTTTTTCGGTCATCAAAACCGAAATTATTAAGAGTGCGGAGGACGTTTCCATTATTAACCGTTGCTTACTGAGATATTACAACTAATAAGTACACAACAATACACACGACTTAACGGCCGTTCTTTACTGGTTGCGACCGTTAAGAGGTTTACATGAAAACAAACAGTCCTCAAAGTAACCTTTAATAAATACATTACCAAAAATATTAATAAAACCCTAAATGTTATATTTAAAATACTCATCAAATTTAAAAAAAAAACGAGCATTTTCATTAAAATATATTAAAAATTGATAGAATATCCCATTTGCCGTTTGACCCAATAACTCTATGAGTAAAATTTACATTTCTAAATATTTAATTAGTTTACCTACATATTTGTATGCTATTTTCTTACCTTTAGTAAGCATTTAGGTATTCTGGTATAGCCTGTATACAGATCTTTGGAGAAAAACAATTTAAATACTTAGTAAATTTTATTGTTTACAACAATTACAATTCCATATTAAGATAGTTCGTAATAACTATATTAAGTACGTACACATTTAATGTAATAAGTTTTATATTATTTTTATTGGAGTAAAACTGTTTTAATATAATTTGAAAGTAATAATATAATCACATTAAAAATATTAATAATGTAAATAATTTTCTTCCGTTGACATTATTTCTTTCTAGTTGGCAGTATTATAAAATTGACAATGTAAATTATTTAATCGAACCAAAAAAAAACACAATATTAAATTTGAGATGTTGTTTATGAAAAATGAATTTTATATCATTTTATAGTGTTGATTAATAAGATTTGCTTAAATCTGATGATGGTGAGAGTAAAAAAAGGGTATACTAAAAATAATAATTTGCTTATATAGGCGCCATTTAGCTTTAAATAAAAAAGAAAAATAACTAGAATAAAAAAATATATAAATTGCAGTTGAAATATTAAATGCTGTTGAAATGAATGAAATTTAAAAGGCAGAAAAGTTTTTATGTTCTACCGACATATGTCGATAGCTTTTTTTTCCTAATAGGAGTTATCTAGTTAGTTAGATATTTAAACTATTTTTCATATCTATAGGAGGTTAAATAATCTATATAAAAACAAATCAATTTCATATAGATTATATTACTATAGAATACTTGAGCTGACAAATAATTAAATAAAGAATATCTTGTACATAAAAAAATAATTAGATAAATCTTCATGATTAAAAAACAATTTTCTACCGATTCATTTATTAGTTGTATTAATTGATAAAAAATATTACGTATATTTTTTAAAATTATTATTTATAAGTGGCTAAAACGATTTGTGATGAGTTAGGATATAGAATGAAGCCGATATTGGTATTTTTCAACGCAATAAATTTTATTTCAAAATTCTTTGGAAAATTCAAAGTCGGCATTGTTCTAATTAGTTGAATCTTTCAAAAGGTGAAATGATTGATAACAAAAAATAATCATTAACCATTTTTCATGGTGTGAACAAAAAAAAACCGAACTTTGTGCCTGTCTTGATTGTTATATTCAAGATCTTTTTGATACTTATCTAGCATTCAACGAAGTTCTGTGGATTAAATGTGTTTCACTCTATCAGTATATAATTACGTATTACAAATAAAAAATACAAATACATTTACATTCAAAACTTGTTGTGTTCAATAAAAAAAAATATATATTATAAATATATACTCAAACGTTTACTAAGTTGTTTATTTATTATTAAACAAAATATGCGGCTAATTGTGCCATTTTGTCTTTTGGTTGTTTACCTCTACCACGCCCCCTTCCTCGGCCTCCAGCCTTACCACCTCTAAACATACGAGCTTTTGGACGAGATACAATCGCTTTATGTTTATCGACAAGTTTAGTAAACTCTGGCAAGCAGAAGACACATCCGGACATCTCAATAGCATCTTTTGGAAGCTTTGTTTTCTCAGGTTGGTATTTTACGTTTACCAATTGAGTACCACAATCGCAGACTTCATCTTCGACAGTAATTTTTTGCGCATCCTCAAATAAATGTATTATAATATCACATCTGTAATAGAAAGGTAAGTTTTTTGTATCTTATTAAATTTAATTGACCATACTTATTGCATCCTAATTTCCATTTAGGGGCCGAAGATGGATCGAGCACTAAAATACCAGTTTCACATTCAATACAGCTCGATATCCCATTACTGTTTAAACTATGAGCACAGTTTGGATGGGTGCAAGAATTGCACCCGCTTCCTTTCTTCATATCCCTATAAAAATGATAGCTCAGTCGATTCTAATGCAATGTATTAATTAAGGTATTTGTCAAAAGATTTTCTCGAAAATATTCTAAAATTGCAAAAATTTAATAATAACGGCAAATACCTGAATGGAGAATGGTTATAACAGTACGGACAGAAAGGAAAACTTTTCCCTTTATTCCCCATTGTCCAGGATAGCAATTCAAAGTCATCTAACGGACACTTCAATTCCTTGTAAAGCCTAATATTTCCATTTTGTGGCAACGAATATGTTTCATCGCATTGAGAACAATGCAATCTCTGCGGTTTTGCTTGAATATATTTCATATAACGCCTGCATTTTCCACATCTAAAAAAAACAAAATATAATTAAAATAACAATGAAAATATAGGTAATAAGAATTATGATGAATGTAGGAGATAATTAGATGCTTGCACAATGATTAAAATATTAGTTTTGGAAAGTACGTATTAATTTGTTAAAAGTACAAGAACATCGTTTTAATCAAAGCTTTTTACATTTAATTACCTTCCGTATAAATAATGTGGCCTAAAACAGTTCTCTATTATAATTAATAATAAGAAAATTAAAATAATATTTACCTTGAAAATGCCCTACCGGATGCGCTTAATGGGGAAAATGACACCTCAAAAAGTTGATCCATGCCATCAATATTTTTAACAAAATATTGGAATTTTAATTTGAAAATTTCAACGGTATGTTTAAGTACAGCATGGAAATTAGCCTTACCCAGTGCAATTAAATTCAACTGTTCTTCCACTGCAGTTCTCATTGTAGGTAGAACGAGTTGAGGATCAATCTAGAAAAAAATATTCTATTTTCTACACAAGTCACTTAAGTTTTAAAATAAATAAAAAAGTTTTAAAAGAAATTAAAAAAAATAAATGAAAAACGAAATAAAAATTGACGAACAAAAACGAACAAAATTTATAAAAAATAATAAAATAAATAAAAACGATAAATTAGAAAAAATTAACAAAATAAATAAATAGATAAATAAAGCAAGCATAAATAAAAGATAAACAAAATAACTGAAATATAATCAACATAAAAAAGTGTGCGTAAGTAAAACTTTGATTGAAACTAAATTTTTTTATTAAATTTCCATTACTTAATCATTCACATTATCAATAAAATTATTATATGTAAAATACGGCCCGCAACTCACATTTCTCCATCCCCAACCCGCAATACCTGACCCACGGCGCTATCAACTTACGAGCCACAATCCACCAACGACTACTTAGCATCAATCACACGCTACCTACCACTAATACGTAGTGTAAAGAGTGGCAGGGTGGCTGTGCACAAATAAGACAGATAATAAATATAACACTGACATTGACAATATATTAGGGTTTTTATTTCTGCTTTCTTTATGTGTTGTGTACTCGGAACACCATTCTTTTATTGAATTTCTATTACTGTGATTAACATTATAAATTATTAAATGTGATGCACTCACGACGTTTTATAAAACGTACCATATCTGTCAAGCCTCAAAAGAAGTTTTACGGATGATTAATATGGTTAGTTAGTTAGTTAATTTTTGGCAAATCAACTTAAAAGATTATTAATGCCTCTGATGATTAATATATTCTTATTTCATCAACAAATCAGAATCTGTATATATAAAAATATTGACCAATAGAATTGATTTTATAGTGATAAATCTGGCTATCAATAGGTGATAATCGATAAAATGCTCCTTGTTTTTGAGAAATAGATGGCTAATTACGTGACATAAATGTCATTTAAAAAATCAATCTGACAATTAACCTTTACTTTGCACAGAAAATGTGTAAAATTACAGGATTGTCAGTATTATTTCGTAAGTATTATATATTTAATCATATATTAATCACCTGTAATATACATGACCTCGATTTTATACCAGCTTACATTTTTTTATGTGGCTTAAACCTACTTCCCATAAAAAAATTATTCTCAAATTAAGGGGCATAGGAAAAATTGCTTCACTTTGTGTCACGATTTTACCATGCCCTTAATTCTCGAATAATTTTTATGTGAAATAGGTTTTCGACAAAAAGAAATTTTGCCGGTAAAAAATGGACCTCTTGGGTATTAATACCTGATAAAAAAGCAATATAAACAAATAATAGACAAAATAAATAAAAGGGATCAATAAAAAATGGAAATTAACGATAATCAAAAAAATATTTTAAAAAAATAAAGAATAAATCAAACATTCTCCATAAAGCAGTGTTTACACCATGTTATTATATATAATAGCTTATGACTTTGTTTATGATAATATCAAATAAAATGTCACATTTGAAATATGATATTGAGTTTACACTATATGTGGATACACCGTCCACGTGAAAACTAAAAAGTAATTGTAATTTGCTATTTGATATTATAATAAGCAAAGTCACATAATATAAACACCACATTAAAGAATTAACAAAATAATAAAATACAAACAGAATCGAATTATTGTCGGCTGATCAATTGCTCGTTAATGTAAACGTGTGGATCGAGAATCTAACCTATAATTTTAATTAACGTCATAAATAACGTAGGACCCATTTATTACAAATTAAATAATAAATATTGTTTATTATTTAATATGGATCATCATGATAATCAAACAAATTGTATACAGACAATTATTTTCATTTTTATAGATTTTTGTTTATGTTTTACATGTTTATTCGCTGCGGATAGATTCCGGAAAAAAACTTGGCAAAGTATTTTATACCATTCCCGTCATATTCGCCTGCAACACTGAAATGTTTGCTTGTTGTGCATGTTTACATATGAATATGTATAAGTCAAGTTTCGTTTCCGGACCTTTGTTGTTCCCGGGCAATTGTGCACCCACCTTAATTCATATACAAAATTTTGAACTACACACTATTATACAATAATTACCTTTTGATACCCATGGACTAAAACAATACCCAAAGTAGTAGGGATCAATCTTCTTCCACCAGATACTGTGACATAATTTCTTTGGCATATATTATTAATATGAACAGGAATTGATGCATCTGTGCCAATTCCATGTTTTTCCATGAGAGTAATAAGTTCAGATTCAGTTAAATAATCTGGAGGACATGTTTGATGTTCAGTTAATTTACTTTCAACTATTGGAACAGTTTCGTGTGCTTTGAACGAAGGCACAATTTCATTTTTCGGTAAGGCCTGTAAATTAAATAGTATAGAATGATTATACATAAAAAAATTAGAGAAATTGATACCTGCCAAGTCATAACTTTGGTATAACCAGGATCTAATAATGTTTTTCCGGTGACTGAGTAAATCTCATCGTTAATATTAAAAACCGCAGTTGTACTTAAATATTTGCAGTCTTGTGATATGGTTCCTATAAAATGACGTGTTATGTAATCGTACAATTTCCAAGCGTCACCATCTAATTCATGTTTAGATGCAGCCTTCATAGGTGTAATTGGAGGATGGTCTCCCGCATCATGGCCACTTTTCGGTCTATTAATGCCTTGCGATAATATTTCTGATACGTCAGAACCCCAATCAGAATTGCTCTGTTGTTGTTTTAGAACACCTCTAAAATTATATTTTTAAAATTATATATTTTATTTATTGTATGCCTGCAAGTTTATTAAATTGTAGTAATGAGTTTCGTGACATTTGTAAATTATATAAAATAAAATTGTAGTAAGTATTTTTTAATTTCTGTAGAATTTATGAATACAAAATACTTACAGTAGATCAAAATTTTCTGGATAACGTGTGGTTTCAGTACGAGGATAACTGATATATCCTTGAGTATATAATTTTTCTGCAATCTGCATAGCGTGATGTGGCCCCATTCCTAAACCCGAACTAGCAACTCGCATCAGCTCTACAGTGTTCAAAGCAACTGGTCTAGCTTTTGTTTTTTCTTTGCTTGTTACACTCATAACTCTATAAAAAATAATTAGTAAAAATAAACACACAAATACGATTCTTAATACATTGCAGTGTTCACTTCTTTCACTTGTTGTAAAAATATATTGGCAACTTCTTTATCAAAACACCTGACACGTTGCCATTCCAAAGCAACATCCATTCCATCGCTAGTTTTGACAGTAACCTGCACAATCCAATAAGGTTCAGACTTAAATGTTTGTATCTGATCATGCCTTTGCACGCAAAACCCTAACGTGGGCGTTTGACAAGGCCCATACGATATAAGTGATGCATCTAAATCACCATATCGACCTTGAAAAAATTTCGTCTGAAACCGCGTAAAAGCACAACCTATTCTAAGATCCAATTCCTGTCTAGCATCAACACTTCTCGCTTCATTTTCATTTGGCCTGCCTTAAAATAATCACATCGGTAAATTTATTAACGCTTTTTTATAGCAATTATTTTACCTAAATTATTAAATGCAGCTTTAATATCTTTTTCAGTAATAGCGGAAAACTTAGCTCGATATGTTACATTATCACTAAATACATTTCCATTTAAATTACCAGAAACAGCATTCATCACTTCATAACAAATATTTTCCCCTTCCTTATCGCAATCAAGCCATAATACTAATATATCGCAACCTTTAGCTTCTTGAGCTAAAAACATGGGCATTTTCAATTTTGCCATAGCTTCTTTCTTTTCAGTTTGACAAGAAAATAATTCAACTGGATCAACACGATCCCAATTATTATATTTTCCGATGAAATCTAAACTCATTACGTGGCCACAAACGGATGTCATTTTAAATTTTGCTGGACCGTTTTGAAACGTTCCTGCCCATTCATGTACCGAACATGAACCATTTAAACCTAAAACAGAATTGTATTAAATATAATAGGGGCTTTTGAAATTATTAAATAATATGTTACCTCTTCGACTAGTGCTTTTATTATTGCTCAAAATTTGAGCTAAAGAAGCTGCTAATGACGGCTTCTCTGCCACCATCAGTACTGTTCTCAACATTTTATTTTTTTAAACTATACGGCTTATATTACTTTAAAAATAATTGTAGGTTATAACTATATGTGTTTTTGACACATGCATAATTACAGTGCTGCCAATAACAAAAACAAATTTTTCATTGCATATAAAAATTATAAGATGCCAACTGGTACCAACCAAAAGTATATACAGATTAAGCATAAAAACTATACAAACAGGACTAAGCCTTACTCAACAATTGAGGTCTAAGAGACCCGCAATCGGGTGTTTTATTTTTATAAAGAGCCACACGTAGATACACAAATTCATTATTTAGTTATTTAATGTAATTGCATATAAGTCACACAAAAACATAAATATAAAAAAGACGAACAATTAAAAATTTGAGTAACAAATTTCAAATATAATAAAAATATATTTGATAATAAAAAGTATAACCTTATAATATTATTATACTTATCCTTGGTTAAATATTTAAAATTAGGCGTAAAATTAGTTAAGCTGTTTGCAGCAAATCTGAAAGATGTTGATTTTTCATCTGCAAATGATGTTTCGTATTCACAAACTTTATTGTGGAGTACAAAGATTTATAGCAATATATTGTACCAAAAATCAAGAACAGAAGGCAAACAGCTTTCTTTAGGCTATTTATTTTAGCACGAGTCTGTCTTGGTTGCAAGCCGTGAACGGTAAGTGGCCAAATAGACAAGTGCTTAAAAAACTTTTTGAAACTCGTTTTAGATACTATTTCTTTCTCATTTGGATAACTAATTAAAACAAAAAGCAATAAATAGGTTATGACAGACATGATTGTGATAAATTTTTAATATTTTTATTAGATAAAATCCATTTTAGCCGTTTGGAAATTGGCGAAATTAAATACTATACTAAATTCAAAACCACCGTGGAATCAAAATAAAGAAATACATGCGTTGTTCACGTGCACAGCTTAATCACAACAAGGAGAGGGTCGCAATGATTGTTTATACAGTGCTTCTATTATCATCTGGGATTTCTGCCTGTGCTTTCTGCTTTATACTCATTTACAATAACTTCTTTAACTTTTAGACCTAAATGAGTTATTTTGCGTCTTTTACGTGGTGGGCTCATCTGGTTTCTATATTGCTTGTACACCGCAAATATTTTACTATGCATCTATGTATAAAATCTTACTTTAATGGGATTGAGTAGCGAGCCCTCATTTAACAACCATTAGCATGCACGCTTGCTTGTGTAAACGTACCGATCAAGCGGTTTTGTTTGTTTACTGCTACTCCACGGTTGATATGAATATAGTATAGTTACCGCAAAATCCGAGAGTTTATTACGGTGTGGTGCGAATGGTGGCGAGTCCGAACTGCCCTATGTGTGTTTCCGTTAGTTCTGCTCCGCTGCCTATTTTTGCATTAAAGTCTCCTCCTAGGACAGTATGCGTCGTTGGGTTCTCTCTTATTGCTCTCGCTATGTCTTCGTACACCATCTCCACAAAAGACGGCGCTTTTTGTGAGGAAGTTGGAACATAAGCTTGTATGTATTTTAGCGTTGTATATATATATATTACTCTGTCGGATTGCTTTCAGGATTTTCAGGTTTGTCGATAGTTTTTTATTTAATTATATTCCAACTACTCCATTGCTAATATCATTATTCCCTTTGCAGATCATAGTATGTCCTGAATCCAAATGTAGGTATTGTTCTCCTTTTATCCTTGTTTCGGCTAAGCCTACAAGTCCCAGTTTATTTTCTCCAATTCGTACTCTAATTCAACCAGACGTTCCTTTGTGCCGATTGATCTCGTGT
>JARJEC010004615.1:0-10778 GCA_030264575.1 Tachinus sp. AB-2021 | reverse complement strand
TTCCACATACCTGTGGATATTCAATGCTACAATTTCCACCAATAATAGTTCAGTTTGTCTTTTTCTCACCGTTCGTCGGCCATTGGATGGTCGCAATCCAAATCCAGATTCATTAATAATAAAAACTTGACATTGCTGAAGCGTCCAATTTACACATCATATCTAGCAATCTTCAAATATCAATTCCACGCATCAATACAAGGAAACAATTTGAGAAATATTTCCAGCAGTTAAGGGCATTGTTCTTGCTTGAAATTTTTTATTAGTTGTTAAAGTAAATTTCAATATAAAAACAAATTAGTTACTTGTCTCATACTTCATTAACAAAAGCATTAGCAATGAAGAGACACCAAATTAGTTTTCGATTTATAATATTTAAACTTTGCAGATATGGGAATAATTGTTTACCAAAAATTTGGTAATCTGGTGCCATTGATATCTTTTGCATTCTAAGCAGCAATTGCCTTTTAGCTGGCTCCGCCAATAATATGTCCAGGATTTTCTAGCATTTCTCACATTAACAGTAAAAAAATAAGTTTAAGTTTAAGTTTAAGTTATTCTGTCCATGTTACAATGCCGTCCATACATTAAATATAAAAAATGCTTTTGCAACAAAAATGTCTCTCAATTTAAGAAAAGAAGTTGTTCCTAGTTTTTTTTTATTTCTATTATTTTATAGTTTTTATTACATATATCTATATATATATTTATATATATATATATATATATATATATAATGTAAATTAAAAGAATTTAGTTGGAAGTTTCTATGTGATTATTCATAATACAAGATTTAAAAACCAAATTGGTTTTTGTATCACAATATATTTAGTCACACCCAGGCTGCAGTTTTTACAGAAGTTCACCTCAATTAATTTAATCTTCTTCTCGAACTGTCAATAATTACCTATTTGATTGCTAACCCCAAAAATATTGTTAATTTTTAATATTTTATATATGCAATGTTAATACATGTATTTTTTTTTCTAATGTATTTCATAATGGAAGACCCTGGGGCAACAAGGCTGTTAGCCACAATTGGAATTTAATGAGTAATGCAACTCAAATATTAACATAATCTGAACATTTGAACAAATCTTTTACACTTTCATTGGATACTCCATTATACACAGAACAAACATATAAAGAGTATGATATGCTATTAACATATTTCACAAGATATTTCAATTTAAACATTGCAACTCTTAAAAATTTGAAATGTGGCTAATAGTCTTGTTGCCACAAGGTCTTCAATTTCTGTAATAATGTTAATACCTCCCGCTTTTAATGAGTTTATTTGTAAAAAAAAAATTGTTGTATAAATTATGTCAGTTTTTTCGTTAATTCACTTCTGTAACGTCTGATGAAGAATGCGGTTCAGTCAAAACTGCAATCCACGGTGTTATATTGTGATATAAAAACAGTATTTTTGTTTTTAATCTTTTAATTATTATGATTGTTAAACTAATCAATAATTACAAAAACTTTAAAAACTTTATTAATTTTATTTCTAGTATCAAGAATGCTATTTGCATTGGTACTTCTGCTTTTTTGGAACGTTAGTTGAGCGTTTTATTTAGGACCCAGGTTAATCCATTATTGGTTAAATTACTCTAAATTGTAATTCTTAAATTACATCGTAAATCCACTTAGATGACAAAATTGTTATTAAATTCATAATATATTGTAACATTCTTTCGATGGAGTCTCTATGATGTTTGTATCAGAACTAAACATCTTGTAACTTTTCGAATTTCTCAGTTGGACAACTCAGACATAAAAAAAACATAAGAAATTTTATATGCATTATTTTTTTATCAAAGCTATTTTTACTAAAATTGCATCGCTAATAACAGACAAGGTGTTTGTTTAATGTAAAATACATTAAACAATAGACATGAACATTTAAAAAAAATATTACTTATTATTTAAAAAATATATAAATTCTATTTTATTTGTTATTTATATATAAGTTTAAATTATTTATTTAACAGGAAGAAAAATAAATTGCAATTACAATCTTACTTAAAATAAATACAGCTTAACTAAATGTTTTTTATAGATGAAAATATACCTGACGTTAATTCGTTGCTTTTTGCTTAAAGAAATAACGGATAAAGCATTCTTAAATAAAATACCGTCGCAGAGATAAAATCCACGATTTTTACGTTATTTTTCTTACAATATTAGTATAATTTAAAAGTAAAAATGTTTACTAAGAACGATGCCGGGGAGGATAAAACGCGGAGGATTATGTTTTTAAAACGCGCTGGAATTAGATGATGCCGTTCAGTACACACACATTTTAGCGTTAAAATTAAATCGTGAATGTTTCGGTTTGGGATGTCATTATTGCTTCTGGGAAATTACTGCGGATGGCTTCCTCCCATCGAACGCCACCAATTGCATACCAATTTTAATAGAACGAGTAGTAAAGAGGATGAGGCACTAGTCCATGTTGTCTCGAACAAAGATGGAGCAAATTTAATTATATTTGTGCAGCGCTTTTTTAACGATCATCGCAGGGCAAATATCCGAATTTGCTTTAATTAAAATTAACAATTTTTATACTCCGGCTTTGAAATGGAAAAAAATGGATTAAATTTTGCGAAAAAATATTATACCGATTTAATATTCAATTAGCTGCAACATTAAAAGGCTAATAACTAGTTTATATTCCCACCTTTTTTTAATTGCATTATGCATTTTAAATTTTTTTATTATTGACTTTCTATGCTGTACTGGCTTTAATGCCATATGTTTTATATTATTATTTTAATAAAGTCAAGCCTTATTTTTTTTTAGACGTGCCGGATTAGTTTACTTAGGCTTAGCACAACTGACACAATAGACATGTGAACCCTAGTCATTGTTGCGGTACTTCTAGTCCAACATTAAATAACTTTATATTATACATTATTCAATCTGGTTTACTCACACTTAAGCAAGATATAATAATACATTCTAAAATATTTTTCTTATTTTTAAATATGCATAGTATACTTTAATAAGTACATATTATTAATGATAAGGCAAGCGAATTGATATTTACGTATAAACAAATATTTTAAGAAGCATTAAGAACTATAAAATATGTTATATTGTCCCATACATGAATACAAAATGTACTTTCATAAATTGATATGAATTATGTATAGATGCACATACTGTGCGGAAGCACTTCAGCCAGATTAAAAATACGCACTTGAAAAACATAATTAAATGATATTTTAATAAAACTTGAAAATATTAGTGTGAAAAGGGGGACAAGATGTCGTCACCTTATTTTGCACACAGATTTATGCGTGTTGTGTTTGCGGGGCGGTCTGGGGAAATAAACTCATAATCTGTAATAATTTGTTAATTATAAACCCAGTGCGGCATCGCATAACTAGATTTAAAAGCGACGAAGCTTAAGCAGTCGACCGCGTCTTGGTAATCAGATATCTGCCTGCCCCGTGGCATTTATTTATAATTACTTCTAAGCCTAAAATCCCTAAGTATGAACTAAAATACGGAATACCCCTGGGCTATATAACCATATCATCGAGTTTGTAATCACAAGGAAACGGCATTACCCCGCGTATTTGCAGATACACGTGCAAAACTGGGGATAGAAACTTTTCTGCATCAAATATAGATTTAATGAAATAGAAATATACATTTACTACAATAAACTTTCTATAAACATTTGCATTGCATTTTTTTAATAAAATGATTTATTAAAAAAAAAAAGTTTTTGTTTTTTTTTCAAATACTAATAATTCTGATATTTTCTTTTAATTTGATTTAATTGATTATTTCACTCTAATATAAGTGTAGTATAAGCCTTTCTAAGCGAATCAAAAGCTTACATTTAAAGCTTTTGATTCGCTTAGAAAGGCTTATACAAACGAATTGATAAATAACAATTAATATAATTATAGTTTGTGTTTTTGCCAGTGACGTTCATGATGGATGACATGACTAAAAATTAAATCGGGCGTTGTCAGTAAAATATAATTTTAATATTAATATTTATAATAAACAAAAGATCATAGTATTTAAGTTTTTTTTATGAAATAATCTTGACAAATATAATTTGTGTATTTTAATGATTATGGCAAATTTGTTCCCTTTTTCTAGATAAATTATGTTGCTTTAGGAAATCACACTCGCGCTAACGCGCTCGCAGTGATTTCCAAGCAACCTAATTTATCTCTCAAAATCGAACAAATTTAAAATGTGATAATAATTAACACACTCGTTGTATTACTAATGATAATAATTGAAATAAAAAATTATTGCCACTTTTCAATTAATTTGTTTTAATAACAAATTTCAAATGTTGTTAAAAGTCTTTTTCATAATATTGTTAAACAGTAAACACAAATCTAAAATAAATCAAGTTGTGTTATTATATAGTAGATTGTTCTGTCCTAAGATATAATTTTAGCACTATTGAAGTTATCTCATACATATAATAATCAATTAAGATATTTTCAAAAGTATTTAACATTTACAAATTAAAAATAAAATCAATTTATTCTAAATATTTTGTTAGGAAGTAGAAATCTTCAAACTTAATTTAGAACTGTTATTTTGATCTTTGTACTATACTTGTCAGGATATTTTATCAATTATAGAGTCTACTACAAAACTAAATGGTTTACTGCTTTGTTTCCGAGTAAAGTGGACATATTTAAAATTAAGAACTCAAATAGAACCGGAACACACTGCTTTAATTTTTATGAGAAAAATTTTTAAAATTTATTTTATTTATTTATAAATTACATTAAAGTACCAAACTACCAATTGGTTAGGTTTAAAATCACTGTATTTTCTTTTCAATATCCTATTCATTTCCAGTTTTCGGTTCCAGAAAAGTATGGCGGTTTATTCTGGTTTGTTAATTCATAACAAAAAAAATGTAATAAAAACTAATTGGTGTTTGTATCACGATATATTTAGTCACACCGAGACTGCAGTTTTCACTAAACCTTAGTCTTTATATCAGACGTTACAGAAGGGAATTAACATTATTTTACATCTCAATTAATTTAATCCTCTTCTCAATCTGTCAATAATTACCTATTTGATTGCTAACCCCAAAAATATTGTTAATCTTCAATATTTTTTAAATGCATTTGATACATGTAATTTATTTTTCTTTTCTAGTTTATTTTATAAAAGACCTAGGGCCAACAAGGCTGTTACTCACAATTGGAATTTAATGAGTAATGCAAATACTCGAATATTAATATAAACTGAACATTTTAACAGATTTTTTACACTTTTATTGGATACTCCAATATACACAGAACAAACATATAAAGAGTATGATATGTTATTAACATATTTCACAAGTTATTTCAATATGATAATTGCAACTCTTAAAAATTTGAGATGTGGCTAATAGTCTTGTTGCCACAACGTCTTTTTCTGTAATAATGTTAATACCTCCCGCTTTTAATGAGTTTATTTGTAAACAAAATTTTCTTGTATAAATTATGTCAGTTTTTTTCGTTAATTCACTTCTGTAACGTCTGATGAAGAATGAGGTTCAGTCCAAACTGCAGTCCACGGTGTGACTAAATATATTGTGATATAAATCCGTATTTTTGTTTTTCTTTTTTTAATTATTATGATTGTTAAACTAATCAATAATTACAAAAATTGAACATTTTTTAATATTTTATTTATTTATAAATTACATTAAAGTGCCAAACTACCAATTGCTTAGGTTTAAAATCACTGTATTTTCTTTTCAATATCATGTTTTCGGTTCCAGAAAAGTAAGGCGGTTTATTCTGGTTTGTTAATTTATCTTTTAAGTGATCAAAATAGCTGTTTGCTTTTTCTACATTTAAGTTGTTTAGCTAAAACCACGCAATTTTTATCTCTAATTCTTCAAAAGTTTTATCAGATTTATATCAGTATATCATTATTGCTGTAGATTAAATATACACTACTCAATACATAAAAGTAGTCACTTTATTGTTTTTAAACTTTTTGTTATATTTTAATAGATTTAAATCAAACTTGTGAATACGTTGAATCATTTGTTAATTAAGTTTTATTTTAATATTCATTGTGATAAACAAAAATATAATGTAAAATATTTCAACGACGCAAAATATATAATAAAATATAAAAGTTAACAAAGACCACCTTATTTATATTAAAAAAAGCTGAGCTTATCAATAAGAATCGACATCAGTTAACTTGAATGAAGTATCCAGAGCTGCAAATTACTTCAGGAAGTATACCCATCATTTTGTTGCCCAGCAGCTTTTAGTTATACAGAAAACGGTGTAAAATTATTGGAAATGGTACTGATAAACAAGTATTGATTATTGCCACAAGTCGCATTAGGGTGCATTTGTGTTGGAGCAACGATAAGCGGCAAGAGCAGCAATAAAAGCGTAGTACAGAAAATTAATGCATAGTATTACAAAAACGTAACAATAATTTTTTGTGAATATTTATCTTCGCTCTAGAAGCTAAATCTCTAGCGTTTGGTAATAAGGTCTTAAGTCTAAAATTAGTTCTTGAATATCATAGAATTTAAGTCCTTCATACCAGGATATTAATACAAAATTTTAACATAAAACTATGATAATAGTGTTATAACATTAATCCTGTTTCAATATTTACTAAATTAAAATGTTTCATTCAAAAGTTTAAAATAATAAGTCTTATAGTAACTCTTAAAAATAAAAAATGTGACTTAGACCTTACTACCAAACACTAAAGAAATATAAACAGGTTTCTGCAATTTAATGTATTCTACGCTTTGCTTTTATTGCCGCTCTTATCGGTTAATGTTGCTCTAATATAAAGGCATCCTTAGAAAAACCACACCAAACGACTATTTTTGTAATTGGCCTTTGAAAAGCATACATTTACTTTCTATGGCCTTTTGCAAAGATTTTTCAAAAGCAAAAAGAACAGGAATTTGTGACCAAATTAACAAGGAAACATTGGCAGGGAACAATGAAATTTGGGAGAGAACATTTAAACTAGCAACTTTACTGTTATGTTTATTGGTAATTCTAAGTTTGAGAACGTTTTATGCCAAATACAGTACAAGAGTATATACTATTTCTTTTGGTAATGGATCTGTTATGGTGTGGGGTATCCATTATCACTCGCAAGGACCTTGTAAATATTTTCAATGGCGATTTAAATGCTTGTTATTACATTGAAGAGATTTTACAGCCACTAGTGATTCTTCAAGCAAATATTGGTCAAAATTTTATTTTATTTTACAAGATAATGTAAGATCTGTGCAATATTCAAATAGTCACTGAATATTTCAACAATCAAGTCATTGTTAAAATAAAATAATTAACATGAATCTTATTGAGCATGTTTGGGTTCAATTTGGGAACTGTAGACGTGGCGACATCCAAATACTCTAATTACAACTAATAAGCTGGCACAAGCTATAATTGGGGAATGTGGTATATCTTGAAGCTACGCCTCACTTGTACAATACCTGATATTAAGTACAAAATAGTCCAAAATTAAGCAGTTAAGCTTACTTTTATATTTGAATTGAAGTTTATATACTATATTGTCTGAAGTGGCATACAGTAGTAGGTTGTTTTTATCTTGAAAATTAAAATTGTTGAACAATTTTGATAAGGAAGTCTTGAGCTAATCTTGTGAAAATATAATTTTTAATTTCCAGTAAATTTTTTTTTTTAATTTTAAGTTATTGAAGCAGAATTAGCACAGTCTAGCATCTCTTTACTTAGAATTTAAGATATTTGATTAACTTTTTTTTAAAGAAATTACAGTGCGTTAAATTTGTTGAATTTTCTCCTGATTGCAATGATATATTCTGTTGAATTAAGATTTCCATACACGATACTTCGTACTGTATGCAGTACAATTTGTATCAATACTGCTGTACTACCGATAGCAGTTAATCAAAAATGTAAATTGTCCCAAAAATATCCATTATTAATTCCAGTAAAGTAGCCTAATGGGCCTTCCGCGCGTACATACTTTACTGTCTTGCATACACTAACCAGTTTGTATACCGAAGCCAGTGTGTGGGTACGAGAAAACTGTATATCGTGCAATCTCATGAGCGCGTTTTGTACCTACAGTTTTGTAAGTCGTGAGCAGTGTTGCCAGTGCTGAAGATTTTTCCCTACTTCTAAAGAATTGTGTATTAGGTAATGGTAGAAAATCGGCGAAGTGACTGACTTCTGATGTTAAACTTTAAACTGCTTGATGGGGAAAACAAAACCCACGTGATATGTCAGAAAAATAACCTAATACATATTTACCAGTAACGGAGATTTTTGTTGACCGTTTTGGTTATAAAAATTGAGAATTTTAGGTAAACCTAACCTGTTTTTTTTATATCTCAGTATAGAAATTATGGGAACTTGCTATTATCCCATAGCTTTACATTAAGAACCGTCATATCATTTAGAAAGTTTCAAAAATTATTGTTTTTTGCATTACATTGTAAAATGGGTTATATTTATAATACGGTGGTGTCTTATCCGTTAATAACCCGATAAGATAAGACATTTAATTTTACAAACCTGATACTGACATCGCAGGTAATCTGAATGGGCTAGACTTGTGCACCCAACAATATTGACTAGCGCTGATTTTTGTATGCTCGGCATTCTCTATTGTTTTTTACTAAAACTCTGTAGTGGTCTTTTGGTAAAACTTTTTTTTATTACCCGGTCTTACTATAATTTAACCCTCAGTTTCGAGAAACAAACTACGTTTTGGTAAAAAGTTAGTAGAGCTCACTTGGTCTATATGGAACTACATAAAGCTAGTTGGGTCTTCTCCATGTAGTCTCGTTTTAGTCCATTTTCTGGACTTATCTATGTTCTCATCAGCATTTGGTTGCAGCTTGTTTTGACTGAGTTGAAGTGATGTAGTTTGAGTGTTTTGTGTTTACAAATATGTTATAATTAGTAGTTCAGATGTTGGGCCCGGCACATGTCTTCTTTACGTTGGATGTATTGTCTGTTCATTGACGCATTGGGGTGCATTTTATTCTAGATAGCTCTTTTCTAGTTTTTCTGTCTAGTTTTTCTAAGTCAGTTTTACTCTATCTTAGAATTCCAAAGAAATATGTTAAGATAGGTATTGCCCAGGTGTAGATCACTTTTGTCTTATTCGGGCCAATTAGACAATTTTTAATATCTCTGTAACACTTTGTAAATTTGTTCGATAATATTTGGTTTTAATTATGTATGGTTTATATATAAATATTATTATTGTTATTATTATTACTATTATTATTATTCAATTTTTTCTTGAGAAGAATTGAATTTTATGTTTTCTTTATAGCGTTAGTAAATAAAACTAGTAATATATTATATATTTATTGATTAATTTTCAACCAAATAGAGTTAATAATTAATGGCTATTTAATTAAACAATGAAACATTTTGTTTCCCGGCGCATGCACCATAATTGGATTATAATATCTATGCAATTTATTTTAAACAGAGTTATTTGTTTTATTTACTACTGCTAATTAAATTTCTGCTGTATATAAATATAAATAAAAATTTGAATTTCACTGTTTATTATTATTTTTATATATTTATATTATCGATTTTGATATTTTGTAATTTTGTAGATTTATTATATCCAAAAAAAAATTAAAAAGAAACAAAATTTTTCTTTTTATTTTGTTATTAATAAATTCATCAATATTCATACTATAAATATAAATAAAAATTTGAATTTCACTGTTTATTATTATTTTTATATATTTATATTATCGATTTCGATATTTTGTAATATTGTACAAATGTATTGTAAATAGATATCCATATTACACAATATCGAAATCGATAACGTATAAAATAAAAAATAAAAAACAAAAGTGAAATTAATTTATATTTATTTATATTTATAGTATGAAATAAAATTTAATTTAAATAAAATATTGTTACTTTCAAATTTATAATTACATATTATAGAAAGCGATTGCTAATCATAATTATAAACTTTCAAACAAAAATTAGCATTATTTTGTTTAAGTATTTCTAAAAGGAAATGTATAGCTAAAACAACAAATTAGAAATTCATGTACCGGAATAAACCATTATTATAGTTAAATGCATTTCGAATATAATTTGCTTATTAAATTAAAATATAGTGATGCACAAGTTTTATTATAATTATGTTAATTTTATTACTGAAGAATAATCATCTTGAAACTGCACGCTCCATTCAACTAATTACTTCAAATTTACTCTAATATGACAATATTTTGTTGATAAACTCACATTACTAGAAACGTGACAATGGATAATTAAAGTATACTAAGCAAGTTGTAATTCGCTTCATTAAATATTGTGCATTATATTGCATTTAATCGAGAATACTTTGAGAATATAATATAACATGTCGTGAAACGTATAATATATAATATGGAAAAGCTGGTTGTGTATTATATTTATTTGCGATTTTTATGAGTCCTTGGGATATAGTTCTGTTATATCCGTATAGTAATAAAATATTCATATTGAATCTTTTTTAAACCGAGCTTTGAGTAGCCATTCACATCAATGGTTTTAAATTATTTTTTACGTCAAATAAATGTTAAACTGCTGTTTGTTCGATCGGTCGTTACACAAATGTATTACATGATAAATTTGCATATAAAAACATATTTTTTTAACTGTCTACTTTTTTAAGATTAACCAACAATCAATCGAACTGTTTTTTGTATTAAATCTAGATATTTGGTTGCATTATTTTGCCAATTCAATATTGTAATATTGATTTTTCTTTGCTTC
>JARJEC010004594.1:0-10455 GCA_030264575.1 Tachinus sp. AB-2021 | reverse complement strand
TACGGTTGTTTGTGGCCAATGCCTCCAAGCTATCTATGCAATCCAAGACCAGTTTGGATTTTATTACTGGAGATCGTAACGCCTGTGATGCTGCTTGGCTGTCGGACATGATGGTAATTGGTCTGTTGAATTAAACTCCTGACTCCACCATGTGCATGGCACACCACTCAATGGCGGCTACTTCTGTTTGGGAAACGGAGGCATATTTACCCAGGGATAGCGTAAATTGTTTTCCCCGGTGTTTGCCTTCATATATTCCAGCTCTGTTGCCATTTTGCTATTTTGGCCCATCTGTGTACCAGATGTTTCCTTACCCTGCACCCGTATAGCTTCTTTTTTACCACTCCTATCGCGATGGTATTGCTACATCAGAGGACCTTTGAATATAGATATTAGAATATTAGAGGTTTTTTTTTCATGCAACATGTTTGTAATATTTGGTCTGCGAGTCCCAAGATTAGAAACGTGTTCATTTATCTGTAGTCTATACGCAGCTTGCCTCGCCTCGGCCATCACGATTAGGTGAAGTGGCGGTAGTACTTCTGAGGCTGCTCTTGCAGTCGTTGTCATTGCTCCCATTATCAGCAAACATGCCATTCTCTATACTCTATATGTGTGGTTAAAAACATAGTAAGTTTGATTTATTTATTTCTCATAATGAAGTACCACATAGTAAAGGTCGAAACCATCTTTATGATATGTATCATTCAATGTTATATTGTCATTTAAAATACAATTTTTTACTTTGGGACAAAAACATTTACGTAGATATCATATATTGCAAAAAAGATTGTCTTACGTATGTTTTATACTATCAAATAAACAAAAATGTTAGTAGTATAGTTGCAGATCAACATTTATAAATAATACAATTTTAACTGTCCCTTGCATATTGATACTTAATGCAGTTGTTTATGTAAGAAATAATATAAATAAATTCTATACTAGAGGCGAATCCCACAGATATGATAATATGATACACGCCAAAGATTCTTGTTGAAAACTGAACTACACAAATCTACTTTATTTGAGAGCAAGTCACAATATAAATGTACTGTGTTATATAATAAGTTACTAACTTATATTAAGGAAATTACTGATTTTTGTAAATTTAAATAAGGGGTAAAATTATATTTATATAATAAATCATACTACATTATAAGCGCCTATAAGTCGGATGATTGTTAAATTATTTATTATATTTTTAAACGGTGAATTAATGTTTTTATATTTTTAATATTGTAAATGTTGTATACCATCTGTATTTAGTGCGACGTGTTATATCCATTGTAGTTGGCATAAGTAATAAATAAATTATTATTGTTATTATTATTATTATTATTATATTGTTGTCTGGCCATTGCTTAAGACGTATAATGTTGTGAAATGTATCGCGATGCGATTTGTAACAGTTGATCAAATACGCCCTACATAAAATAGTTTGACCTGAAAAGTGATTTATAGTCTACAAAAATGTTTGTTATTTCCAGGGATTGTATCCATCCAGCTTGTCGGTGCAATAGTTTGGTTGGTCATTGATCGACCTGATATACGCGAAATTTATCCATACCCATTAACAAGCGTATTAACCTGCCGTGTATCCACCTTCGCTTTGATTATGTCTTTGGTCTACAACATGATTCTGATAATATTGTGCACTTGGTACGCTTTCAAGACTAGGAAAATCCCGGAAAATTTCAACGAGGCTAAATATATTGGATTCACCATGTACTCTACTTGCATCGTCTGGTTGGCATTTTTACCAATCTATTTCGGCACCAACAATGATTATAAAGTAAGTTATATTAATATGCATTTTAAGTAGGTTTTTTACCTCGGGCGGATTAAAAACTTTCCTCAGATTAAATCCGCGAAATGGGAAGGAAAAAAGAATTTTGTCCCAGTAAGTAATGAATATATTTAACGAGCCATTAAATATAATTTTATTAAGGGAAACTGGTAAAGTTCGAATCTAAGAAGAGGGTTATAAGGATGGAATGAGAAGCCCTCTGAGTAATTCCTGTTTCCGTTTTTAGAATATAATGGAATTAACATAACTATTGTTTATCTCTTGCAGGTCCAGATCGTCAGCATGTGCATGTGCTTGAACATCAGCGCTACCGTTGCATTGGGATGCCTATTCACTCCGAAAGTTTACCTGGTCATTTTTCAACCCTACAAGAATGTACGTCAAGCCAATGGACAAAATCAAGTAAGTAGATGGAATTATTAATAGTTAATTGCTTTTAACACTCAATTTACACGTAGGAAGTTTTAAAGGATTATGGCCTGCTATTAAAAGCACTTGACCTACTCAACTATTAAACTTATTAATCAACATTAACATACACTTACACTTAACACTTGGTGTTGTAATTTCTCGAAGTTTTCAATTTTAATTGGCAAATTCTTTTATAATAGACTTTGACGTCAATGGTCTGTAATTTTTTTTTAAAAAGTATTGGATCAAATGAATTAGTAATAGGAACAGACTAATTAATCAGTTTGCAATTTTAGTGCCTTGATTAATCTAATTGGACCCACAATTAAAGTTATTGATTAATTTGTTGGAGGCGTTGTATTAGTAAATCTGATATCCTGCTCCTTTCCCACATCTTGCATTCTTCTCACCGATTCGAGCTTTTGTGTGTGTAACGCGCGGAATTGGTGGAAGGAACTGAAAATTAAATCTTCCGTAAATGAAAATCTTTAACCGAAGTACACTTGGCGACAAAGACAAACTGAGTTATATAAATTTAAATTTGTACAGGAAATATAAATCACACGTAACTTTTCCATTTGCACAACAAAGGAGTAATATTTCCATCGATTTAGTATAATTTAAAATCAATATTTTTTTAATTAAAGTCAGAAACTATAATAAGCTTTTTAAATATAATATTTATCATAAAATATTTAAACTTAATTACAATTGTGTAACGTTATTAATGTTAAGTAGTATTTTGATAATTAGAATGGTTTAATAAAATATCATTTTACCTGTTAATTTATTGCAAAATGCTTGTCAATAGGTTAAATTTAGTTAATACTTTTTAAAATGTCATTCATAATTGAAAACAAACAAAAAATTAAAGTCCCACATGGTTTTTACGGACTTATGAGAACATAAAAATTTGCTTCAAATTAATACTTATCAAACATATTTCAAAAAAATATTTTCCTGAAACAGAAATCTTCTTTTTGATTTAATTTATTTCATTTTAGATGTATTTTAATTTTAATTAACTTTAACAAATTTTACATTAAGACTAATAGTCACAAATTTGTACAATAATTCAAATAAACGCATATCACATTTTCTAAATTGATCATAATACCAAGTAGGTACTTAAACCTTTTAAATTGATTAAAAAAGAATTGTCAGATTTGGTTTAATTATTGTTTAATTTAAAAAAAATCAAGTATGCCAGACGCATATCGAATTGTTTAAATTAATCATAGTGCACTCGTTGGTACGTAAACCTTTTAAATTGATTAAAATGAAGTGTCACGTATGAATTTTTTTTCGATTATTGATTAATTGTTCAAAATTTTCTAATTGTCCCCAACGCATATCCCATTTTTTAAATTTAGCATACTGAACTATCCGGTAGTTGAACCTTTTAAATTGATTAAAATGAAATTTTTCATATGATATTTGATTTAGACTTAAATCAACATATTTCAACAAAAATGATTTTAATGGGAGCAGAAAATTTGCAATAATTTTTTCTTTGTGTAACAAAATATTTTATTTACAAAATAGCACTTTAAAGCTATTTTGATTTTACCTAATTTATTAAGACTCATAAAATTTGCATAAAGCTATACATTGAGACTTTCAGCAACAATTTGAATAAAAATAATTTTAATGGGAAACAGAAATCTTGCAATAACATTTTTAGTATTATGAAAATATTGATCTATTGTATGTCATGTTAAAAATATTTTAATTTTAATTAACCTACTAAGATTTGCAAAATGCTATTAATCGCTTACATTAAGACTGTAGCTACATAAATCATTTTATAGTCCTTTCTTATAAAAATATAATAAAATGCTAGAAATCTATCTAGTACACTAAACAACCCTACAGGCTACCAGTATCACAATGAGAAACTGGCAAACAAATCTTAAAATATTGAGTAATAATCAATTATTTAAATTCAAAATTGCTATAATAATTTTAGTAGTAACAGAAATCAAGCAATAACTTTTTTATAATTACAAAAATATTGGTTTAGTGTCTATCATATAATAAGAGCTCATTTGTACTGGGATAGTGCAGTGGAGAATGGCAAGACCTACTTACCAATATACCATTTATAATAGATTTTACTGTCTACTCGAATAAATTTGTTTGTTCGCACACCGTTAGTCACTAAACTTTTTGCTACTTTACTAAACTACTCGCCCTGGTCCGAACTAGCTGTAAGAGATCGTTTAGACTGGGATAGTACAGTAGCAATTAGCAAGTGATCTACTTACCACTAAACCAATTTATAACATATTTTACTATCTACTTAACTAAATTTGTTTGTTTGCACACTGTTAGTCACTAAACTTTTTACTACTTGACTAAATTACTCGTCCTGGTCCGAACTAGCTTTAAGAGATTGTTTAGACTGTAATAGTACAATAGCGGGTAGCGAGAGACCTACTTAGCACCAAACCAATGTATAAGAGATTTTACTGTTTACTCGACTAAATTTGTTTGTTCGTACACCGTTAGTCACTAAACTTTTTGCTACTGTACTAAACTACTCGTCCTGGTCCGAACTAGCTTTAAGAAATTGTTTACACTGGAATAGTACAGTAGCGGGTGGCAAGTGATCTACTTGCCACAAAATCAATTTCTAAGAGATTTGAATGTGTACTCGACCAAATTTATCTAATTGCATACGATTAGTCACTAAATTACTCCCTAATCTACTGAACTAATTGCCCTAGTGCAAACCAGCCAAAAACCCGGTTCAAACTACTTTAGTATAGTAGCGAGTGGCAAAGACCTAATTACCACTAATTGATTTAACAATAGATTTTACTTAGTGCTCGATTAAATTTATCAGTTTTCACCCGTTTATTACTAAAATGCTTGCCACTCTACTAAGCTACTTGCCTTTGTTCAAATAAGCCTTGCGAGCTTGTTGAGAGTAGTATAGTAGCTACTGGCGAGTGGCGAGTGATCTACTTACAACTAAACGAGTTAATCCATTAAATTTGCTGATTTGCACACTTTTAGTTACTACACTATTTTATTAAACTACTTGTAGTAGTCTGAGCCGGACCTAAAGTTGTTTTAGACTTATATCAACAAATTTGTACAAAAACTATTGTTGTGAGAAGAAATATTGATTTAGAATGTGTAACTTTAAAGCTAAAGAGTTAAATATTTTGTTTAAAGTTTTAAACAAACAGAAATAAAGTATTAGTCCTCTCGCTGTAAACATACAAATAGACATACGTTTTACTGTGCTCTAGATGCTTATTTCTCGTGGCATCTTCTAGCAAAAAAATCACAGAATCTTTTTAATGTATGTTCTTCAAGCTGTGCTTTACGTTTATCAAAATATTTATTCAACAATTAACTAATTAGTAAATAATCCAATATTTTAATTTGAAATTTTTACGGCAAAAGTATTACATTAACGAAAAATTGGTACATACAAGATAATAAACACATATGTCTTGCAAAAATTCGAAAATCGGTCAACCGATTTGAATATTTTTGTTTTGTTTTGTTTGTCTCAATGTTTTGGTGGTTTAGGAAACAAGAAAGTCAGGAAAAACTTAAAGAAACAACCAAAAAATCTAAATTGGTACCTACCATTTTGGAATACTTTCAATAGATGACGTTCGCGGCGGACGTATCGTTTGACAGCTGTGCCATGCATATAACTGTTATTCATTGCGTGCGATTGTGTAAAATACATTACGTTTAAAATCTTTTTTGTAAAAACGGTAGTGGATTTTAAAAATAGATTTGGTTAAAGCGACATTAATTACATTTTGCGAACATTTATTTTGATCAACCATTCTATTAAGGTAAATTGATTTTGCATTTTTAAAAATGACCACAAATTTATTCAAATGTGTTTTACCGAAACTCGAGGACTTATAACCTATAAGACTTACAGGAAATATCTGTAAGATTTTACGAGCTTATAAAAAATTTGCAATTCTAGGCGCTTCTATAGCATAATGATTTCCGTAGCTTTAGTAAATATTTACAGTTACCGTCCGACCAATTGTAACATGCAGATTTGCGTTTTGAGGTTATGCGATGTTGAAAAATATAAGTGAAGTTAGCTGTTTTTATAAAAGTAGTTCAATTACCTTGCTTACAAGAGGTGCCTATAGACGTGCACAGAATTTCATTTTTGAGATATCCTGTAAGCGCACAAGTTACGGTTCATTGAGCGCTTATAGATTTACAAATATGTAGCTTATAGGACGTGAATACAGAATCGACCTAGTAGTTTGGGGTTTTTAATGTTATACAATGCCAAGAAGAGAACGACCTGCCCTAGGTTGTCAAATTCGGTAAAGTGTGCGGCAAGCTACTTTACGAGCAAACTGCACTGAAGCCCAGCGAGCAATGGAGAATGAAAATAGTTATATTGGCTTGTCCAAATTATGTTCGAGAGCGACTGAAAATGATCGACAAGTGAATGGATTTAGAATTCAACGAGTTCGCGCAAATTAAATACAACGTCAGTGAGCACGACTCAATAAACATAACCGATTGCGACAACGCGGTTCTTTTGTGAACCTGAAACGAGCGGCATTTTATTACGATCTAAAACTCGATTACGATTGGCCAATCAATTGCGCCACCAGAGCCATTACGTTTATTAGTATCTAGAACGGGAAGTGATTTTTCCCATTTTCTAGCCAACATCCAAAAATATAACAATCGTTTCCAAATGACGTCATTTGGCGCAACGCATATTATACGAGACAATTCTATTCCGGCTTTTAAGAAACAATTTACACGCCATTTCAGATTCAAGGTCAAACACATTATTTAGCAGAAGTGTTGCTACCATCGCTGGCTGCGGGCCATCGATTCTTACAAATTTATTTCATGGGTAATTTGGATGGGGAAGTTAATCAGCGTTATGGTTACAATCCACTAAGGAATCAAGCCATTGTCGCAGAATTGCAAATCTTCTTCATCAAAACAATAAATTGATCAAATTCTTCAATATTTCATTGGATCGGACAGCCATAATATCGTCAAGATAGCTGACCAACCGCCTGCAGGTGACCACGCAAGAAAGTTCAATTGTCAAAGTGGCTGTGCTTCATCGTCGGAACACTAAATTGACGCGTATCCAAAAGGCACAACACTTACAATGCGCTACAATATCCATTAATCTTTTTGCAGGGCGAAGGCGGATATCATTCACCATCAAAATGGTTAATCAACTAATAGATAAATGTAGCAAAATTAATAATATAATTAATTCGAATATTGTAAATAATAATTATTTACAATTTAAATTTTTATTTTTTTAGTAGAGCCTAAGTTGAAATTAAGATATTATAATTATTAAATAATTACTACGCCATTACTCCATTTTGAAATAAATGTTTAAAAAAATTATCTCGGATGGGAAACAAACCCACAACCTTTGAATGTCATGTCCTTACACTGCCAATTGAAGTACCTCAGTAGCTCAATTGGCAGAGTATTAGATATGACATCCAAAGGTTGTAGGTTCGATCCCCACCGAGATGAATCTTTTAAACAGTTATTTCAAAATGGAGTAAGAGCGTAGTAATTATTTAATAATAAATAATCGCCTGCGCGTGACCACGCAAGAAGATTCAATCGACAAAGTGTCTGTTGTTATTGTCGGAGAAAATTTGCAATTTAGAGATGTCGTGCTTTATCATCGGAACAAATTAACGCGTATCCGTTAAACGCACAGGACCAGGACTAATTAAAGTACCTCTGTAGCTCAATTGGCAAAGTAATGAACATGATATCCAAAGGTTGTGGGTTCGATCCCCATCCGATGTAAATCTTTTAAATATTTATTTGAAAATATAGTAATGGCCTAGTAACTATTTAATAATAAATAACCGCCTGGGCGTGACCACGCATGAAGATTCAATCGACAAAGTAGCTGTTGTTATTGTCGAGAAAAATTTGCAATCTAGAGATGTCGCGCTTTACCGTCGAAATAAATTGACGCGTATCCGAAACGCACAGGACTTATTATAGACAATTTTATTATATTGAACAGTCGGTCGATTATGATTGCAAGCGCTAAAAATAACAAAAAATTAAGTGAATTTTTATTTATACCCACTTATGACCCGTGAAGATAAAATAAAACACAGTTTATCCCATCAGTTTGCTGTTGACATGTACGTCAAAATTGAGACTGAACGAATGACATCGATTTCTTTGAAGCAAAAGCTACTCCTAACTGAAGAATACATTCATCTACACGATGCAATTAATGCCGACGGCAAAGCAAACAACGTGGGAAGAATGACAATTTTGCCGGTCACTTACATTGGAAACCTGCGTCACATGCACGAGATGCGATGTCGTATGTTAGACAATATGGCCTCCCAAATTTATTCATAACATTCAATTATAACCCTTAATGTATTGAAATCAAGAAGGAACAGCTACTCGGTCAAACAATTGATAGATAGACAAAAATTAAAATCTTTGATGGATTTTATCTAAAAGCACAGTGTGTATGGCCAAGTTTGTTGTTGGATGTACTCTGTTGAATGGCAAAAGCGTGGTATGCCTCGTGCATAAATTTTGGTTTGGTTAGTTGACAAAATCAGGCCTGATGAAAACGATTCCATCATCTCAGCCAAAATTCCAGTTGAAACTGTTGATTTGAAATCGCAAACAACGACTTGTATGGTAAGTGTCCAAGCAATATCCAAGAGATCTAATTGCTGACACCGTCACAGGCAATGTGTCGTACTTTAATTTTAAATTAAAATCTTTGATGGATTTTATCTAAAAGCATAGTGGCCAAGTTTATTGTTCGAAGTACTCCTTTGCATGGCAAAAGCGTGGTGTGCCTTAAATTTTTGTTTGGTTGGTTGACAAAATTAGGCCAGATAAAATAGATTTTATCATCTCAGCCAAAATTCCCGTTGAAGCTGTTGCAGTATTGACGAAAAATATTATCTATAGATTTTTTCAACAACGACTTGCCCTGTATGCTTGATGGTAAGTGTCAAAGCAATACCCAAGAGATCTGATTGCTGATACCGTCACAGGCAATGACGGATACTCATTGTATTGTCAGCGATCATTTGCGGACGATGGGCAATCAACAGTTGTGTAGGTTAAATGGCAAAATGTGGACAATTGTTTGATTGTGCCAATATTGTAGAAGGCTTTTGAAGCTCACATCAATGTGGAATATTGTAACTCCGTCAAGTACATATGCAAATATGTAAACAAAGGCTTTCTGCTGTGACAAATGTAAACGACGAAGTATTTTAGTATCAGATGAATCATGTCAGCAGCAACTAGACGATTTGGCGCATGTTTTTGGCGATTCACGAAAGTTGTACATTAGCAGTAAATCTGAAAATTGAACAATTAGTGTATCCAATCTAAAGAACTCAGTTTTATTTAATAACCTAAAGAACTCAAACCGTACACGGCGTATCGATCTCAATGAATTGGAGTTGGAAGATTAATTAGGATTGATAATCGCTTAGGAAAAGTTAGATGAATTTTAGGTTTTACGAAGTTAACGTGTTATCTAGTAAATAATATAATATAAAATTGAATAAAATGTTGACATATTTATAAAAATATTTAGAAAATAAATTAAGAATTAATTCCGTCGTTATTGTAACACTTTTAAAAACAAAATTTTGAAATTAGATAAATATAAGTATGTTTAATATATTATTGATTTTTGATAAATATAATACTGTTGACGTATAAAATATTGTAGTATTTACAAATTAATGTTTTTAAGGTTTTCTAATAATTATATTGAAAATCATAAGAATAATAAGCAGTAAAAAGTGTAATTTTTTGAGGTTTGTTTACAGCAAAAGGACTTAATTTAAGTCTAATAACAAAATGTTTCCTCTAAATCGATTTCACTAATGGCGAATTTATGGAACTGATTTAGCATTAGTAATAAATTTAGATTTAACATTTAGCGAGTTAAATATATGTATAATGTTGTCATATATCCATTTATGGAAATTTAGCATTGGCAGTGGCTTTAAGATTTGGCCTTGAAAGTTCGTAATGAACTTCTGTGGCTAAATCCTTAAATTCTGTAGCAATACTTTAACTCTGTAGCGTTATGTGGCCGCTGGACTATTAACGTCAAAAGCCAGTTCGGAAAACAATTCGGTGAGAAGCGGTTTTATGGTCGTGTGGCATCGGTCTATGTGTACACTACACCATAATAAATAAACGTGTTTTGGTGTAAATGGTGT
>JARJEC010004531.1:0-15339 GCA_030264575.1 Tachinus sp. AB-2021 | reverse complement strand
TTCAACTTAATTAAATTTACTGCACATTATTTAATTTCATTAAATTCGCAATAATATATTATTATCATTTATAACGAATAAAACCGACTTATTAAATAATAAATCAACAAAATTAATAATGCAGTAACAACGTCAACAATAATATATTGTTACAATATTAATAGTGTTTACAAAGTGTTAAAATGTTCATGAAATTCGATTGACATCAAACGTGTCTACAAAATAGCTTTAGCTGATTTTTTAGCTCCGCTCAGTTTCTGTCCCGTGTGATATGGGTTTGATGTAAAAGGTCGTATTTGTTTTTCTGTGCTATATTTGATAAACATTTTTTTGCACGGGCCCCTTTTCTATTTGTGTATATAAAACATTAGTTTCTTTGTCGTTTTATATATCACATGGAGAAATCTTTGATAAAATTACGGAACAAAACAAGAGTATACATTTGAGAAATTGCATTTGTTAGTTAGAATATTGTGAAACCAAGATTTATATTTTTACATAAATAATATTTGAAAATACATAAAACTTCAAAATTTTGCAAACAATAATATAGTGCAAAACTAAGTAATATCTATTCTTGACTAAAAACTAATTTCGTCATTGCTATAAGATTTCCATACAATTACGCTCAGAAAAAGTGAAATTTGATGACTTTAACTCTTTTATGATTTATTTATTAGGTTATTATTTGTAACTATAGATTCAACAATATAACAAAGTTGATTTTAGTTCAATTTAAACTACGGTGCAGCCACATAAGCAAGGCCTCTTGGGCGTAGACAACTAAAATAAAGTGTGGGAAATAAGAACCAATTGCATGGCTTTCGAAAAATGTATACATCCAGATGCAAAATTAATATATAAATTCTAACGTCGCATTCAAATGTCACATAAAATATAATTATGAATTTTTCTACTAAGTTTTCTAACTTTTCTACTGGTTAGGCGATGTGGTAACATAAAAGCCAAGTACGGGAATTAGCAATGTTATAAGCTTTGCTATGTCGGAATCTGCCATTGTTGAAATTATTATCTCTATTTCAAAGATACAGGAACGTGTTACTACTGCTACTGGTGTATCACTGTGTACAATTCACAGAATAATAAGCGAGACATTAAAATTGTAAACGGTAAATAATTTATTTATTTATTAAAACGGCACAGAATTTAATTTTTCTCTCCTAATATAGAACGCACGTTTAAAATTGAGACAATAATTCCACCAACGGCAGGCTTCGACATAACAAAGCTCATAACATTGCTAATTAGTTTCCATGCTTGGATTTTTATTATCCGACCGCCTAACTTAGTATAAAAATTCATAATTATACACGTTTAAATTTATAATGTGACGTAAGAATGTGAAGTTAGAATTTATTCATTAATTTTGCAATTGAATGTACTCATGATTCAAACTCCTCGCGATTAGTTCGCAATTTCCCACTATTTATTTGCAGGGGATTTGCTATCTTGACTGTACAGTATTGTTCTATTAAAATATTAAAATTCTGATTTTCTTTCCGGAAAAAATAATACAATAATTGTTTGTTAGATTTCTGACTTAACTTGGAGCTTTAAAATGCGCGGCACGAAGTGTCGAGTACTTCAACATAGATTGCTTCTCCTCATTTTCCTGTAAACCCCAATACAGGTTGACATAAACTGTATATAGGGTTGGGTTTTGCCAGTAAAAGTTTTATACATAATAACACTGCCACACAAAAAATGGTTTGTTCCAACCTGAAAGTCAAACTATATCGTTTATATGTTTTTGGGGTAGTTGAAAACAAGTCGGTATTCTACTCTACCCCATCACTTCATGTTTTGCAACCACATATTAAGAGCTTAAAACAAAAACAAAATCAAAATGTCAATTAATATACAACAATCCTATAAATAACCAAATAATTTTATGTATCCAACCTAAAAATCTCCAACCCCACAACTCTATGACCACATAACCAATAATTCCAGTAGGTTACTCAATTATTTGATGTAACTCCAAATACTGAGTAACGTAGTTATTAAAATTATTTGTTATTTGGATTAAGGAACAAAGTATCCCAAGGTAGTGTGACCGCAAAATCAGCAAATCACTCGACACAAAAAAACAGAATAGAGCCTTAATGATTTTGAAAGCGGTGACTTGAGTTATAGATGTAAGTACGAGAATGCGAATGATGTAACCAAGGAAGAAACAGTAGTTTTTAGTAAAAAGTTACATAAAAAAGTTTATAACAAGATTATTTCATAAGGTAGGAAGTTTTCCTTGCAATAACTTTATTAGCATCTAGATGCTCTTGTTCTTAAAGGACTTATAATAAAAATATTCTAAAAAACAAAATGCATTGGAGAAAGAAACGAACAAATTAAGTCGCAATTAATACAACGTTCAATCAGATATGAACCGGAATTAATTTTTGAATTTTAAAAAATGTATTAGTTTATTTTTCTACATAGTTTTCTGATTTAAATATTTTTTAACGGGTGCTTAATTTTTTTATGTCAAATCTATAAAATAAATCGCTTGTGACACCAGCAAATTTGGCATTAACGTCTCGACTGCAATATTATCGTAAAATCTTTGCACTCCTAGTGCTTTTTTAATGACCCAAAATACTAATTTGAGGGCCATAAGTCTCAAGGTTTTGTAGGGTACATATAACTAATACCGTCGTGCACAGGTCACATAACTCATAGAAAACTATACTCGCGTATTGATACATTCAAAACATAATTGGCAGAAATGAAAACAAGCTCCTATGTAGGTTATCTATGAAAACTACAAGTACCTTAAAGGAAGAGCTACACATTGGATTCAAGCTTCCAGCATTAATATTGTGCAAGGCAATCGATAAAAAAAATTAACAAAAACTGTGCACACATTCATAAACAGTAATATTTTAGTAAATTCCACAACAAATTGGCAGATAAAATGAAGTACCGCGAGTACTTCCGAATAGTATTACCAACGTAATATTTTTTTAAACAAGGAATTCGTCGTTTGTAAAAGCAAACAAGGGTATAACTCCTCGTATACTTACGTAGCATAGTAATTCTCCGATTTATCCGACATTTGTAAAAGCCTTGGTTTTCGGGCGACGTAGGTCCCGTTTCATTTTCAACTCTTTCTCGCCCTCCGAAAAAGTTTTTATGTTTTATATATATATATATATATATATATATATATATATATATATATATGTCTTCTTACAGGTGTTATCTCCAAATTGCGTCTTAAGTGTTTTCAAGATTTAGTAGGCTTTTACAACTTTCCTCGTGAGAAATTTACCAATGATCCATTGCGCAACGTATAGCTCTTGCTCTGATATCATGATACAGACCAAACTACCGCTACTTTAGGATTTTTTGCTACGCCGCATCAAGTTAACACAACAGTGCGTAAAAAATAATCCCGTTTCATAAAAATTTCAACAAAAATAATACACGAATATGTAAATGTAATAAAAAACTACAATATAAGATAAAAAAAGAAAGAAACAAAGGAAATGCGTTACGCACATCCGGATAATTCGAAGAAACACAAAAGTGAACCAAAACGATAAAAAATATGCGTTTGGACTTGTTTGGTGGCAGATACAGTGATCAGCATTTGACGGAGTAGGGGACAAAAATATATAAAGTATATTTAGTCGACTATTCTCTCAATTAAATATAACTCTTTGTACACGTTTAGTCATTAAACTACTCGTTGCCTTAAGCATTTGCTATTTTATTAGATTCTGCTAATTACTAATTTTAAATACCGGTTTATCCGCATTGCATGCAGAAACAACACAAAATGGTATTATTAAAGTAAAACTTTTATAATAACCTATAAGAGGAATATGTCGTAGGGCTATTACAAAAAATCAAAATACAAAAATTACATGTACTACAATTATTATCGTGTTGAATTAAAATCTTACTTTTCTTAACTCGATATTCAAATGTTAGTCTTACCAAAATTTTATTAAAATAATGTAATAAAATCCAATAGTGTGTATTTTAATATTAACATTAGACATAAGAGCATTCAAGAAAATTTAGATCAGCTGTCTATATTCATACTCACTAGGAGTATAGTTATCAATGACTTCAATTTGTAAGAAGAATAGAAGAATGTAGGTATTTCCATTTTTGTTGAACTGATTTATCAAAAGGTCAAATAATTGTTTCAAAGATACTTATTTTAGAACACATTAAACTGTATTAACTTCAAATTTAGGTGAGCTCAAAATAACTAAATAATATATAAAAATTTACTCTGGAATAAATTACCAATTCAATTTTTAAGCTAATTTGCAAAGTGGCAAAGATAAGATATATAAATGTCAAGTATTTACAATTATTTATTATTATTTTAAACTTTTTTATAATGACCTAGTTGTATTTCACTTCTACGATATTTGTGCGTTATTTTGCATACATTTGATTAATTAACAAACACATGGATTTAAAATAATTTAAAAAATTGTCCAATATGCAATTTATATAATGATATTTTTACAATTGCGTGAAATGCATTTATTAATCGCTATTTATTACTAGATAGCAATTGAAGTTGGATATTATAAAATGAATATAAATATTTACTAGCAAAATTATTTGTGTGCAACACGGATGTTTGTTCTAGAAATATATTTTTGATGTAATAAATTTATTTTACATAAATTTACAATGCGTAAGATAAGAGTGTGATATAATAATAAAATCTACATACTTTTAAAAGTTTTAATTTGAGCATTTGTTAATATATAATAATTAAAAATAAAACTACTATGTTTTTATATCACGAGTTATTTATTTACACGGTGACTGCAGTTTCCACTGAACCTTAGTTAAGATGTTATAGAAGCCTTCTGTTACGTTTGATGAAGCTTGAGGTTGATTCAAAACGGCAGTCACGGTGTTACTGTGAATAAAGCGTGATGTAAAAAGATAGTACGTTTAATCCTGTATTATGAATTACAACATAGTAACGGTCGATTATATCAATTTCCTTGATATATAATAAAATTTTAAAGTACACAATATTTAGATATAAACACTATGAATATTGCATTTAATTTAATCCCATTCAAAAATCTAATATTGTATAACAAAATATTTTTAATATACAATACATACACACAGACAGAATAAAAAAAACATAAATTTGTACTATGTATTTTGTAGAATTGAGAATACAATACACATTGTCTCCGATTTGTTTAAACACAATTATGTCTGTAAAATTTGTTTTAAATTTGTTTCATCAGACTTTTATATCTAGACTAAAGTTGAGGATACACATTAAAAAATCGAGTAGACATTGAATTATTTCATATTTGTGCGTACTTTGTTCATTGTTTTACATTAATTACGCAAGAAATAATAAATTTTTTGTAACACTGGTCCCTTGATTGATATTTGAATACGAATCAATCGTAGCATCTTTATATTACAAATAAAAAAGTTTATCAATAAATGTCATTTTGCAATGAAAAATGATGATAAAATATTAGTTTCTTTTTATTTATGTCGAGATAAAATGCCTATTTATAAATACCTAACAAATAAATAAAATTGTCAGAATACAAAAGTAACCCAACAAAAGTTTTTTATTTTTACTTATGGCAGTGTGGAAAATATTATTAGATTTATTGTAATTAGAATTTCAACAAAAATAACTTTATATTATTTTGCGTCTTTAACAAAAAACATCAGTAGATCACAATGATTGATGCTCCTGTTGCTATGATTTACACAAACAGTTAATAAATGCAAAAATATGAAATCGAAATGCGGTTTAATACATCAGAAAAAGTTTTGGAATATAGATCGAATAAATTCGAAAGCATTGTGTAATAGACAAAGTGTTTCAAAACATATTTAATTTTAATTTACTTACTTAACTAGAATAAAAGTTATTGCATTGAAAAGTTATATACTCCAGTTATAAATTTTAATTAAAAATCTATCTCTATATGGTAGGATACGTAATTGAGAAAACGAATAGCTACATAATTTAACTTGAAAATATATATCGCATGTGCTTGTTTGTCAACACCGCTGCACTGAACATGCAAGTAAAAATTAAGGATGTCATGTATTATATAATAAATAGTAAATAGAAATATTAAGTGACGTTTCTAGAGAAAAAAATTGAATAAAAAGGAATTGCTGTACTCTATATTTTAACATTAAAAACAATTTATAATTTTAAAGGATTTAAAAAATATTTTAAGGGATAATTGGGTGGTTTTATGTTGCTCTCGGAATTTAAGATTAACACCATTTAAACCACAAGTTTTTCCTATATCGGAATAATAGTAATATTTAATTAATAAATATATTAATAAGTTACTAGTTGATTATAATTTAAACATAAAAAAATCAGTACAAATTATTAAATTAAATTAAATTTAACTAACCATTTTCATAGAAATAATATTATCTCCAACATAACATTTGATATCACGTACACACTTTTAAGGGTTTGGAGAGTTGGTTTAAAAAAATCACTTCAGTATGGTGTGGAACTTATTAAAATAATGCCATAGTTGTAAATATGGTTTTATTAATTAATTTAAAGAAATAATTGCATTTTATTTTAGATTTAAAAAAAATCATATATTTCAAGATAATATTCATGAGATACAATTTACCACATTTTGCATCAAATTACCAAATAAAAAGCCTATTACAATTTTAAAATAGTATAAAGTATGTTAAGGGGATGTTTAGATTTTAGGTTGGCCAATTATCAGTCACAAAATTTGATGCTTTAAATTTAATTCCATTTTTTTGTTTAAAAACTATACCAGTTAATAGTTAAAAAAAACAGCAATATTTTAGGGTACTTTTTACTTTATAACTTTTATTAAATTGTTATATTTTTGATAAAATTGTTGAAACCAAACAATTTTTATGAAAAAATAAATCAAAAATAAATACGCTTTACTAATATTTTGGGGGTGATTTTTATTTCAATTGAAGTGATTATTATTTTAACATTAAAAACAATTTATATTTTAGAAAGTTTAGAAAAACATTCTGAGATGTTTTCATTAATGGTGTACTATATTGCCCTAAGAGACAATGAAGCATAATCGAGGCACCTAAAAAAATCTAAATTCGAAACTTTACCCGCTAACTTAGCGCACCTGATCCGCAAGTATATTTGATTATGAAAAAAAAAATGTCATCAAAATTCAAAATCGCATATTTATTTAAATTATACATTAAGATATGTAATTATTTTAAATAAGCATTAACATATTCTGTGCAGTACACAACACACACTAAGAACAGGTTGATACTACTTTCACATACTATCAATACGATGCCGGCTTCCACTCACTAAACAAGATTATTTACTAAATGGAAGGAGGCAGTGGGGACCGTTAGAAAACAGGCATTTGTTGGATTTTACAGTTACGCAGAATTTGAAATGTTAAAATTCGTTATGCCGAAACTGTTGTTGCTTGAATTGGGACAAAATTTCCCGCATAGAATGAGTTATAAAACTGAAAAAATAGAGGATTGATTATCTATACTAGGTGATAATAAAAATGATAAATTTTTATAATCATTTCCTGTAATTAATGTAATTTAACAAGCACAAAACTTAAAATTTCTTAACAATCGGTTCGAGTGAACCTGCTCAATCCCATCGTTGTGTATACCATAATGAATTGACACATATTACACCACCTCAGCAAACTTTTGTAATTTAACAATACATTGGTAAACAAATTATAAATTTGCCACTACTTTAAAAGGTAGTTGGTAGTAATATTAGAGATTAAGAACATTTGTTAACAAAGAATTTTTTATTGTTTAGGCGAAGATACAATTTAAGATTTTCTTATCGTACATTTTCATTATCCAGCAGTAATCTGCCGACATATTTAGGATCCATTTGCCCTGGCAACGATGTTCTATCTTAGCTAACCTATTCACTCTAGCTGTCACTGTGATGGTTACCTAAAAAAATTGCAACAGCATTCTTAAAAGATTTCTTTGCCAGTTTTTCTAAATTGCAAATTTTTTCTACAAATACCAAATCTTTACCTTTCTGATTTGAATCCTACAAAATTACTTTCTTTGCTTTTAAAGTCGTAGTACTAGTTATAAGTAATACTTGTGAGACTAGTCTGACTGAATTTAATTGAACAAAAACAAATGCAGTTTAATAAACAAATGAGGGTATTTTGCTAAAACAGTATTAGCTGTCAACATTCGTAATTATAATTTTGTTCTACTTCTTTCTATCACATTTTATTCAATACCTTCAATTTAAATTAGTATTAGATTGTGCTTAAACTGTTTATATTGTACAGTGTACGTACGTAAGTATTCGTGTATTTCTCCAATTACCCACTATTTCTAATTAGAAACGCTGTTTGCATACAAAATTACAGTTGAAATTTAATCTTTCTCGAACAGTTGGTTTGATTTTTATATAAGTAATAGCAATTGCATTTAAACAGCATCATATTGTCTAGCTATATTTTGGCAGAATTAATAACGATTTTTTTGTTTTCATGATTAATATATGGAATTTTATTGGTATTGTTTTTTTATTGTAAAGACAGTATTTTATAATCTTGCATAATATAGCATTTCAAGGTAAGCTAAAAATATAATATTGTATGCTATTGGTTTTTAGTTTTATTAAGAATATGCCCATTTCGCACTCTCAGTCTTCGTTGGTAGTCAATAATTTAGTTATGTTTTAATGTGTATATATAAGACTTGATAAATAACTAAAATATATAGAATATTTATGTCAAAAACTAAAAATAATTTACATTTAAACTGCATCACATTGTTCAAAGCAACAAAAAACAAATGCAGACAATTGTTTCGCTTTTCACAAGAACTTATCAATGCGCCTAAGTATATTTCCACATACTTTATATGCATTGTGAAAATCACTTAGGTGCGTTAAGTTTTGTGAATAGGATAAAAAAAATATTATTTTAAGAGAAATCTGATATAGTTTCATAATTATAACCAACAAAGACACAATTTGTCAAAAATAAATAAATAATTATAAAATACAAACAATTCCTTACATATTATATATGTGATTATTTATAATTTTTATTATATCGGATTAAAGCAAGGCACGATAATGAGTTAAACTACTCCCATTGTATAAAATTAACAGCACGTCTTCGAAAAAAAAAAGAAAAAATTCAATAAATAACGCTTTGTCAATATGAAATAATAATGAAATACAACATCATTTAAACATCCAGTTTGGCTATAAATATTCATATTTATATATTTCGCCGTTGAAGCGTGGTACGCGTAGTTGCAAACCTAAGCATAGTTGCAAACCTAAAATCGTTTTTCAATTAAGTCAATCAAGTGTTTATCGTCTTTGGTATGTGGAAAAATTCTGCTGAAACCTAAAATGTTATAATCTTTTTTTTTAATTCGGCAAAAGAAAAAAATTGTAAGCGTATCGATATTGTATTCACCGTTAAAAAAATTTCATCTGCTCCTTAGAAAAAACAAATAATTCTACCTGCCCAAACGGCATAGCAAACTGTAATTTTCTTCAGAGTTTTTTATAAATCGGAGTTTAAACTATGTGATGTATTTATTACTTTGCTTATGATAATACTAAGAAAATATTTGCAAGCATTTGAAATATGATATTGAGTTTACACTACACTTGAATATAGCGTACATATGAAGTGTAAATTGAATATCGTATTATAAAACGTTTAATTTTTATTTAATAGTATGATAAGCAAAGTCATAAATAAATCACATAATGTAAACCCCAATTTAACAATTTAAGAATGTTGTTCTTCCCAAAAAGGATGGTTTTGCAGTTAATGATACAATCAAAAGTAAAAATGGGTCTCGACCCTCACAATGATAATATTAAAAAACGAGTCCACTACTCCAACCATCATATATTTTAAATTTTTGTTTGTTTGAAAATATTGCACCCACATAACATACCACAAAAATGATTCTATAGCGGCCAAATTACCATGGCTACGACCTTCTGTCTTTCTTATTATTCTCAAAATCTAACAAAATTATTTCTTATAAATAAAATAACTTTTTATATATCTTACCACGAAAATATTTATTAAACCGGACTAGTTTCAACTAATTACATGGTCCTCATCATACGGTGATAGAAACAAATAGATAGTCCGGTTTAATAAATATTTTCTTGATAAGATATATAAAAAGTTGTTTTATTTATAAAAAATGCAATATCACATAGTAAAGACCACCATTCAAAAGTATTTCTATTGTACCCGTCATTGAACATCAAGCATTAAAAAAAGTAAATATTGGTTGAAAATTTCAAATTTGGAAATTGATTCCAAATTTGAAATTTTATATAAAATTTTCTTGCCACAAATAAAATGTTATTAATAATTTAAAAAAGAGAGTGTATTCAGTATATTCTAAAGTTCAAATTATTTAATCAAATTATAGCATCGGGATTGTGCCCCCGTGCAATAAAAACATTTTTAGTAAAGAAATTAAATTAAAAAAATTATTAATAAATGATCCTTCAACTGCCACATGTACGTTACCCTGGCTGCAACAATTTTGTTTTCTTTAAATTTTCATTTAATATGTTTCAAAGTATTTTTATTGCAAGGCAATACCGCCAAAAATTAAAAAAATACCAAAAAATGTTATGAATAAAACTAAAAATAAAGGCTGTGAACATAATTTTGCAAAATTTGTTTTTTTGCGTCAACATGTTGCACCCACATTGCACCGAATCGCATCAAATATAAGTTCAATGAAAAGTACAAAAACAAAAAAGTTATTAATAATTTAAAAATAAATTATAAATTCCAAGTCACTACAAGCGGCAACAATCAAATGCATACAATTGCTTCACTCGTCATAAGAGCTTAGTGATTTCCACAACAGTAAAAATAGTTGAAAACAAATTAAAAAAAAAAATTAATAACAATTTAAAAAAGAATTAAAACTAGTAAATGAAATTCTAAACTAATAAAAGTGATTGGTTATACGCCCAAAGTTCTTCGTTCTAAGATTTGATTATTTTCCAAAATTATTTTACAATTATATCGGACTGCAATCCGAGTCCGATATAATTGTAAAATAATTTCGCATTGCACAAACATAAGTGTAATAAAAATAAAAATTCGTTATTAAACCATCAATTAATTAAAAACTGTAAGAAGACTTAAAGATGTTCCACAACATCAAATTGACGTTCTTGAATTTACGGTCAAGCGTTGGCTTACTATAGCAATATTATTGTCACAACGACCATTATGTGTTTCTATACACTAGTTGGTTCGTCCACTTTCTTTAATTGTTTTCGTTTTCGTTTCTTAATGGTTTTCATTATGTCCAAATTGTACTTGTAGTTTTTGGCATACAAAATATTAATTTGGAAATACAATTTTTGCATAAAATTGCCCGATTTAATAGCGTACCGATACGTGAAAATAATTCTATTGCACATCTTAGCACCGCATTGAATAAGAAACGGTCATAGCAAATTCAAATATTATTTGTCATTTCTGACAAACTATAGTCTGTCAATATGAAATTAATTATAAATAATGGGTTGAATTGGAAAAAATATATTTTTATGCCAAATATAATCTCGTGGTTCGTTTATCAATAATTTTTTATAAAAACTCATTCTAATACCAATCTTTAGAAAATACAATTCGAGCTGCCCACTCCTTTCTTCGTTAAGTATTACAATTTTTAACATTTATCGAAAATTATCTAAAATATAAGAAATACTTCTTATGTTACCTATGATAATTACTTCGCAATACAGTGAGATGTTTTTTTTAATTATTTTAGGGTATCAACAATTAATGGGTATTAAGTAATGTTCAACCTAACAATACTACTACTGGTACTATTTTGTGAAATTGTTATTGAAATTTAGAAAAGAAGATTTACTCTGATTAAAAAAATTAATTTAGAAAAGATCCTTTTTTGATTTCATTGACAAGTTTGAAGTTCTTGTGGGTATATTTTTAACTTCTTCTTGAAATTTGCAGTTGTAGTACCCCGGAGGCTGTGATTGGCCAAGATGATAATTTGTGTTTGTCAGCTAATTTCTTCAATTCACAATCCTCTCATTATTATTAAAAAACAAGTAATACAAAAATAGATTTATACTTTATAATAAATAATTTCAAAATTAACGGTATTTGTAAATATAAAATTGTTATCAATAATAATATATTAAGTGCATTGAAAATGATCAAATAGTTTGCTTGAAAAATATGGTTGCCCAAAAACTGCATGGATTTATTAAGACCAAATTATAATTAAAATAAATAAATGCGGTTTCTTAAAGGACACATTTTGAATACAAACTTTTCCAGATAATCTTCATTGCACAAAATATATTTAGCAGAATACTTCCCGAGCAACTAAATTTGTTATAAATATCAAATACAGGCAGATATTAATTAATCCAATTGTATGCACTGATATAAATTAATAAATTATTTTGATTTTTAATTGTGTAATTTTAAGTATATTTCTTGCACAAGTGCAGTTTTCAGTGTAATTCTTGCACAAGAGCAAATTTCAGTGTAAATAGGATCTAATTTGTGAAAAATTTAAAAATGCCACAATTTTCCTTGATAACTTGCAGATTTAAAAGAATAATAACAAGGATGATACTAATACAAATAATAACACAAACAATTGCAAAGAAATTGTACTACACAAAAATTAATATCCTCTAGCTAAGATTTTTTATAGATGGAACAAATAAAATATAATTGTTATTTTTAAATATTTTGTAAATATCAAACATTTGCGTCAAGAAAAGCTTCAAAATGAAAACATTGCAATAAATTCAACCAAAATTTTTCTTATAAATATATTGAGTAGTAAAATTGCTATATCTGCAATTGTGATTGCTTAATAATAATAAAAAACAAAATTTCAAATATAAATGTCAAAACATAACAATCGTCTATAGAAAAAATAAAAAATCTAGTTCTTTCATGTACGCAATACCGAATTTAACAAATATGGAAAAAACATAAAGATTCCTTGATTTGTTGGGGTAATCTTACTTTCATGTATCTTTACAATAACGCAAACTCAAATGTAAATTGTGTGAAAAATGGCAGCTAATTTAAAACTGCTACTTTCTACAAAATCAAATTAGTATATTATTATGTTATATTTTAACATTCATGTCTAATTAAAGCGCTAGTGGTATGCTTTTATTTAAAAAAAATGTTTAGTTGGCAGTTGATGTTTACACATGCTGCTATTTCTTTTGTGTCAGGGCAGTTTTTTGTTACCAATGGAATTTTTATTGTGTTGAATTTAATTTATTTACTTTTAGGATCCTCATTTCTGTTTTTAGTTCGTTAGTCGAATTTTTTTAGGAAGATATTTTTTTGTAGCGTTGTTAATTTTTGTCTCCCAGTTCCTATCCGTTTGTGATTGGGACTGCAGTAAACAAACGCAATTGTTCCCTGTTTCTACAAAAAATATGTGAAATCTGAGAGAAAGCAATTTTGTTTAAGATACGCGGTTCATCAATATTACAATACAGTAAGTATATTACTAGTATTTATTTTAATTAATTACTTAATAGCAGTGGTGCATTTTTCCTTATTTTGCAGAGCGAAAATATTATTTAGTTTGAAAAACTGTTTGAACGGGCTGTGCCCGATACAGTTGTAGAAAAGCGACCGCAATCTCGTTTATTGTTAAAAATGCGATTAACTCGAATTTTGATTTCATGTTTAAATTACTCCCACAAAACATGTCATATTCAAATATATTTAGCAAGCTTAAAAATGGCAAATAACTAACTGCGTAGATGCTTTTATTAGCTATATTTTTAAACAATTGGTGAATAAATAAATATTTGTACAATTTAAACTTTGTTGATCAATGTAAATTATAAATGTCTAACACGATGTGAGCAAAATAAAACAATTATGTTATATGTCATATTCCATTAAGCGGATCTTTAAAGTTTAAATATAACTTCTTTAAATAAAATATTTACGCATACATCAATATACGCCTAAATTTTGTTTTCAAAGTTTAATTGTAAAATTATATATTATAAAAATAATATCCGCATTTCAAGTGAGAAACAGTTTTAAATAACATTCTACACAACAACTTTATATACTTATTTCTATAAACAAACTATGATTAATTTATTTATAACAATATAGAAGAATTTACGTTATATTAGAATCTAATTTCAACTTAGGCTTCATTAATTTGAATTATCGTTATAATTGCCAACAACACAAGTAGTCCCAGAAAAATATTGTTTTCAATAATTTGTATAAAATCTAAATTTAACTTTTGTATTAATTAAGGGTACAATATGTGCGAATTAGAATTAATAAATATATTAATCAAGTCTGCCAATATTATTATATTTTATTAATATTTATTATTAATGGAATTTCATATTTACAAACAATATTTATCGATAAACAGTCTGTTGATTTCATAACAGTATAAACTAATTATCTACAGTTCCCACATGAAAGGACACTGACAATCTGTTATCACAAATACACATTGCCCCATAATATGTAAACAAATTATCAGTGCCATCGAGGATAAAAAACATATGCGACGTACAATGTAGCATGGCGATTCACAAAATCAATACAATAAAATTTTGGAAAAGTCTCATGTTTAAAACATTTTATTGAAAGCGTTGTGTATGGAAATATTTATAGAATGTGCAATTAAAATTGATAGATTCTAAAATTAAATATAATATAATCAAATTGATCGAAAGTATCACCCCAAATTAATTTTTAATGAAACAATTAATAGCCCTATTTCAAATGAATTATTATGTTTATATCAATTGAAGTTTTAATCATATACATATTTTAACGTCGGTTATATTTAATAATAGTAATAATAATAATAATAATAATAATAATAATATAAATATATTCGACAAGGATGATCCAAATAGACATTTGTCAAGTCATTACATTAGACATGTACAAGTAATATTTAACTTAATAAAAATAAAACAATAACAATAGTAATAAATCATAGAAGTATCACAATAATTAACTAGTATAAAATTCTTCTAGTGAATAAAAAGAGTTACGCAGAAGGAACAGTTTACATTTGAAATTTGTTTTTGTTTTGCAGGTTTTAATTTCTAATTAAATATTTCTAAACAAGACATATATAGCTTTTTTATATTTTCACAGTCTATGTGGCGGTACTCTTAGCTTGTCGCAGCTCTGTGTTTGATAGTTGTGGTTAATTGAATTTTTATCAAATGCACTTAAATTATTATATGGAAATATGTTCTTCTGTTTAAACGTTCCTTTACAG